>SNQJ01S0030682.1:15519-41343 GCA_010110895.2 Picea sitchensis | reverse complement strand
AATGCAACATACAACTTCGGGGGGTCCAAAAACCACCTTTCCTCCTCCAAAACGACCTTCCCAAAAATAAAAACTGGTTTTTGACATAGTTCAACACATCGTCTTCCGAGAGCGATTCCGGGCAAAAGGGAATGAATTTTGAAAACACGAGAGAGGTTTTTGTTCAACATGGGATGAAGAACAATAAACTCTCCCATATTTTACATAGGTGTCAACAGTTGGGAGAATCAAAACCATCTCTCATCCCTATTTTTCAGGTTTCCATTTTTTACTGTTTTGGTCACGATATTGTGACAGTTGTTTCAGCGATTTGGAGATGAATTTAGGAAAACCAAGAGAGGTTTATGTTCGGGAAGGACTCATATACAATAATATATTTCAGTTTTCACACAACTGTCATATTTTGGGAGATACGAATGTCTGAGTTGACCCCTATTTTCAGCAGTTCGACCCATTTTTCATGGTAGTCAGTTCAAGATTTTCGGGGATTTGTTTCTATTTTTGGCGGAGGTTGTTGAATTCGACCTCTCGATCCTGGGAGATAATATTTATATATATTGTAATAATTCAAATGTACAATGGTGGATCATTTGGAACCTATTGAAGGAATATTTTCCCATTATTGTAATGAGCTCACAGAGCCTCCTTTTGTTCAAACTGCAGTAATACAAGATCAGTTGTTTCAAGATTCATGTGCCATAACTACGTGGTGAAGTGATTCTCTTGTAATTTTTTTTCTCTGTTTCCATATGTTTTTATTTCCTAATTATCTTACAGAATTTTAAAGAACAAAATTTGTTGAAAAATACACTCTGATTCTTGCTATGGATAATATACATGTTTTCTTCTGATATTTAGTGGTAGAATTTTTTATTGCTCTATTGCTCAAATGATCCTTTATATTTTCTCCTATTTCACTTCATTCAAATTTAACGGATTCAGTAGTATGACTACCTTTCCCTATTTCACTTTAGCTTGATACTTCTACAAATTGATCACCTTGGCCTCTTTGACTGCATTTCCCATGGCCTCTCCCTTCCTGTTCCAACCAACCATTTAAAAAACCAACCTCTGTAAAGTAATAACTAGCCTAAAATTCCCAGCAAACAAAGCTATTAGACAGAGAGAGCCCTCTCTGAGTCTTGGAGGGCTGTATCCAGGACTCCAAGTGGTTTTGTGGTTACCTTTATCAATTTCTCCTTCAACCTGAGAAGTTACGGAGTTCTAACACAATCAAACAATTAAAAATAATAAGGGGGTGTGGACGAAGTTGATGGACAAAAAAATGGTAATGGGGTGCAAGGAAAGTACAAAAATTCTTAATCTTACAGCCTCGGTTCTCACTGAACCACAACACACACTTTCCAGCTATGTTTTTTTAGGAATGTCCACGCATTCCTATGTTGAGCGTGCACATGCTTAGGAATGTGTGCACTTTCCTGAGTAGAAGCACACATGGACTTTAGGAACACACACATGTTCCTAAGTCATTCAAACATTCTTACAAACACAAAATCCATGTGAAGTGACTCCCCATGACCCCCTATGAATTAGAAAACCATGGAATGAAATACCATGTGCCAAAAAATTGCCAAAAACAAATGCAAAACAAATCCCATTTTTTTTCCGAGGGGATTTTCCCTTTAACCCCCAACAAGGGTAGAGATAGAGAAAGTGAGAGTGAGAATGAGGAAATAGAGAGGGAGGGAGAGGGATAAAGAGGAGTAGAAGGGGTGTGGTGTGGGGTGGTGGGGGAAGAGAAGGACAGATGTTGGGAGGAAGTGGGAGAGAGATTAATATGGAGAGAAGGGGGAAAAGCTGAGGGAAAGAGATATATAGATGGAGGGGGAGAGATTAAGAGGGATAAAGTTGAGGTGAGAGAGATAGAGGTAAAGAGGGAGAGATATATAGAGAGGAATATATATATATATATATATATATATATATAGAGAGAGAGAGAGAGAGAGAGAGAGAGAGAGAGAGGTATATGTGGGTAGGAGAGAGGGAGAGAGATATTGAGAGAAGAGAGAGAGAGGGAGGTGTAGAGAGAGAGAAAGAGGGAGGGAGGGAGGGGTAAAGAGATATATGGAGGGATAAGGGAGAGGAGTAAACAAAGAGAGGGGGAGTAGGGGAGGGAGAGATGGAACTGGAGGGGGTAAAGGGAGAGAGAGGTAAACAAAGAGAGGGGGGGAGTAGGGGAGGGAGAGAGATGGAACAAGGAGAGAGGGAGAGAAGGGTAAATAGGGGGGAGATATCTAGAGAGAGAGGAAGGGAGAAAGTGAGAGAGAGGGATGGGGGAGAGAGGGAGATAGAGGTAAAGCGATATAGGGGGGAGAGGGAGGGAAAGAGGGAAGGTAGAGAGAGAGGCTTAAGGCCTAAGTTTTCCTCCCCCAACCATGTTCTAGGAAACAAAACTTATACCAAGATATCAAAACCTTCCAATGTTTCCCATATCCCAACTAGGAGGGAGATGATACTCTCAATACATTATATGTGGTGGTTAAAGGAACTTTTCTTGGATTTGGATGCTTATAAGCTTACTTTAGGTCCTAATTCTTGATGTTCCTGCCTTGACCATGTATAACCCCCCAAAACACATACTTGGTTTTTTAAACATTCTAATTATGTCCATATTGCAACTTGAAGGACAAATATCCCATAGAGAGATCATCTATGGTCGTTTGAGTAATTAGTAATGGCTCTTGATTCCTACAAGATAATTTTTAGGCCTAATGAGCAAGTTTCATCACTTGGAACTTGGCCCAAGTCTTCATATTGATACCTAGTTCTCCAAAAACCCTAATGATGTTAATATTCCTAATACGAGGTAAAGGATACAATTGGGAGGTCATGTGTGTGGGTTAAAGGTGTTGTTCATGGTTGAAGATTTCATGTGAGTTAAATGTGTTGTTTGTGTCCCTATATGCATGCGTTCAAGGTTTTGATTATGGCCTTATCCTATGGTTGGGGATGCCATTGATATAGGGTTTTTTTACACAAGATAAATTGGATATTATAAAGAAAACAACAATAAGAAAAAGTTACTCACCACTCGTTGCAGCCTAGATAGTATCCACAGGAAATCCAGTATCCCTTGTGGTAATCAATGAGGCTACCTCCAACAAAGTCATGTGATTTATAGAATCATATAACCTTAGTCCTATACATGAGTCTAGATACTACCCTTGGTTGTAGTATAACCTCATATCCAAGAGGGATGTTTAGTCAACTCATTTTTTTCAAAGGTGGAAAAACCCATTTTCACCGAATGTGAAACCAATAGTGAGGAAAACCATCGCTAAATACACATTGAGTGATTGATCATCGTTATTCAAGGAAAATTACAGGTCCACCTAAAATGACTCACTAATGGTTTGTAAGGGGGTATATTTTCACTCTTTCTAGTTCCCTCTAGGTGTTGGGTCATTAACCCATTTCCTTAAGTCCGATAACCAAAAACAATTGAAACAACATGATTGAAAAAAATATTTTATTTATCTTAATTTAAATTAATTAATTAATCTACATGGGTTGCTCGAAAGATCTCATTGAGTATTGAATCATATATTTTGTTAACTCCTTTGACATAGTCTTAGAATGAAGAATATAACAATCATATATGGATTTATTCTAAATAAAATGCTAAGTTTAAAACTTCCTACTTCATCCATATTCAATGAAAATGGAGGTGAAAGAAGAATATAACAATCATATATGGATTTATTCTATAGAAAATCCCAAGTTTAACACTATCTACTTCATCCATCTTCATAGAAAATGGAGTATAATTCACCATTGAAGAAGATAGATTTTAGCTTCCCATAATGGTGAGATCATATCTTATGCAAGATCGATCAAGAATGGAGATCATCTAATCAATCATCTTCCCACCCAAAGATGAAATTCCAACTTAAAGTATCAAGTCGATTCATATCAAAGAAACATGAATGTGAAGTGTCGGTTGCTTTCATATTAAAAAAAGTGCCAACTTAAACCATCAAATGCTTTCATATACTCTAGATCACGATCAATAGATTCAATACAAGGAATAAGTGTTCTTTCTGGTGGAGCTGAGATGTCCTACAGAATATTACCCCGTGGTGTTTCAATAGTTGTTTGTGGCAATGCTATTTCACACAACATATGATAAATGTTTAGAATGAACTTCATTTTTGTAGTAACTTGGTAAGTAAAATCTTCTTTTATGCCCCTTAAAACTATTTCCTAGTATAATAATATTATTCAAATTGGCAGGAGTCCAGTTTGCCTCCAATACATTTTCATATAGAAAGAAGGGGCATTGAGGCATGGAAGATAGCGTGGGTCTGTCCACCATCCATATGCATTTTTCGTTAAAAGAGATGCAAGTACAGTTGAAGGAATTTATAACCTTTCACTTGATTTCATGCAGGAATGGATTGTATTCCACAATATCATTCACCTGTTGAAATCTCTCTCTTTACACTTCATATTCTCAATACCAGAATCAAGTTTTTTCTTTTCAAATTTAAAAATAAAATATTGACCAATGACATGAAAAAAAGATCTCAAATTTGGATCTAGACCAATTGAGCTAAACCTCGTGACTATAATTATAGTCTAATATTATAATAATATAAATAATACCCTCAGTCGTGAAAGTTAATTCAAATAATCATGAACTAAATGTGTTACAGAATTTATAGTTGTATACTTAAAATTAAAATTAAAATGAATTCATGTTATACTTAGAAATTTGGAGAGAAGACATATTTTCACACAAAATAAAACTCACACAGTAATCATATTATTGCTTCAAACAAATTACATATTTATAGGAATATTTGAATGTTATAGATCCAAGAATAGTGGATCTAGATTTCTAAGATCAACGAATACACCCAAATCACGTAAAATTACCAAACCACATTTTACTGAGTAAGCATGAACTCTAACACCCTCCCTTAATGTTGTTATACACCATTTTGTCACACCTAGTGATCAAAATATGGACCAGGGGTCAAAATTTTGCTCAATTTTAAAAGTGCCATTGCGTCCGTCTCGTCTTCCTGATTCCGGTGGTATATTTAGTTTCTCAAACGGAGTCCGTATGGAGAAGATATCGTGATCTGTTCGCCAAGACAAACAGACAAAAAATTGATGTTGACTGTACCTGTCTGTACAATCCGTATAGGACACGTGGCAGGTCCGTACAAGACACGTGGAGGCTCCAGGGAGTGACATGTGGCATGCAGTTTTGGACTTTTTGGTGCACAGTCATCTGTGCCACGTGTCACCACTGGAAGGGTGACACATGGCACAGATGACGTCAGCATTTGACGTGGCGACCGTACGATGACGTGGCAGGTGACAGAGCCATACGACGGTTGACAAGTGGCAAGTTGATAGTTGGACGAGTTATATTGCGACACGTGGCATGATTTTGGCGAATGGTAAGGTGCCACATGGCCCAGTCATGGGCTGCCACGTGGCACCCCGGTAATGGCTAATGGTTTGTTTATTAAAAATTTGTGGAGGCCGTGGGGTTCGACCCCCGGACCTCCCCAACCGGCTACGCCTTTATAAAG
The DNA here is from genome assembly GCA_010110895.2 of Picea sitchensis. NCBI lineage: Eukaryota > Viridiplantae > Streptophyta > Pinopsida > Pinales > Pinaceae > Picea > Picea sitchensis. Next base: position 35,776 of record SNQJ01S0030682.1, on the reverse strand, counting down.
TCTGCCCGACCACTATGCCACACTATGTTTCTTAATACACTTATGCGTTTTAATTTATTTAAATTGAAACCTTTGTATATGTGGGCGAGGTTCGGGCTGGGGCTTAGCCCCAGCCCGTGGTTATAACATATATTCCATATGACCCTGGCATATGCGTCCAGTATAACGACGTGCGTATTTGTGTTTTTAAATTGTGGTTTTGTTATATAACATATGTGTGCGGGTTACATATTTCAAACATTTGCAAAGCCCGTGGTTTCGGTTATATGCATATGACCACATGTCACAACCGGTGTGCGCGGGAATTTGAAATACAAGCCCGTGGTTCTATTGTATTGTTATATGTGACCACAACTATATGGTATGTGCGCGGTTCCAACAATTATGACTGCCGACCGTTTGGAAGTGGTTAAACGGTTTTTTTAAAACGGTTAGCCTTTTTACACTTGCCCGAGGTCTTATGGACCTTCATATGCCCGAGAGCTTAGCGGTTAGGGACTGAAGGCGCCCTAACCATTCTACGGTTTGCACCGTTGGCGTGGTTGCACCCGGTGCTAGGTTTTAACACGCATTTTGGAGCGTGTTCTTGGTTGATGCACACAGAGGTGTGTTTTGGCGAACCAGTTCCAGCAAAGCTTGAAGGAGGAAAATAGAGGAGGCCTAACTTCTTCATCTTTTGGCCGATTGAGGTGCCGTAAAAACCCAGCTAGGGGTTTTTGGATGTCCTGGATCCATTGGTGCTGTTATAAAGGCCATTTGAAGACTTCTTCTGCAAGTTTTTCACCATTGAAGTTTCAGCAAGCTCCAGGGAGCTTGAAGCCCTCATTGATTGAGGACATGGTTTGGTGACCCTATGTTTGTTTTCTGTGATTGAATAATCATTTTTGGCTAATTGATATGCTCTGAACACATTGGGACAAGTTTCAGTGGCTTTTGAGGACTTTTACAGGTGTTTTTTCCAAAGAGAAGCTCAGGGAAGCTTATGGCCACATGTAGAAGAGGTCATGCTTGGATGAGCCATGATCCGTTTTCAGAGTTCTATTAGTCATTTTTGGGGTTTTTATGTGTTCTGATCTCAATGGTACAGTCTTCTTTTCCATTGAAGTTGAGCAGAATCTTGTAAAAGAACTTTTGACTAATTAATCCCAGAGAGCCAAGTCCATTGATGGAGGCTCAAGGAGATGTAGCCCGGAGGGGGGTGAACTCCTTTATCATGTTGTGATTGTTCTGAGTTTGACGGTTTATTTTCTGCAAGTTATGTTGCTGTGTATTTATTGAAAGTACATATTTAACCATTTAAAAGAACATATCCTCACACATAAGCATCTACAAGAAGATACATGAACTTAACACATAAGTTTATCTTGCATATTTTAACACATGAAGCAAGGTCCTGTAAAGTTTATTTTAATGAAGTAGCGGGTGCTTGCATAGCATAACAAGTCAGCCTTCTATTTTCAGATCACCTAGCTAAGTGCCACATTTCACTTTGCTAAGTTTTGTACTATTGACATCTCACCTTAAGTGTCACGGTTGCAATGGAATAATGTCATGGCATAAGTGTCGCACTTTCCTAAGTATTATGACCTTGTTACCATGTAAAAATCACATGTCTTGATCCCTTTTGAAGTTGGAGGAAGAAAGACATCATTTTAGGGTTGAAATCTCACTTTCCCCCTTGTTTTTCTAGAACTTTTTTTACCATGGTCACCCCATTCCCCACTCTGGGGGAGCGATCATCCCCTTGAAATTTTTTTAAGGGAGTGTCTTGGTCGCTCTGTACACTTGTCTGGGGGAGAGACCATGCAGATTTGGCCAAATCCCTTGAATCTAGGGGAATCTTTCTAGGGATTTCTGGACGGTTCTTGGTTTTTTTATTGTTTTCAATAAGATATGATTCGAGCCTCCTTCTATCCTATATTGGGAGAAATAATAACCATGAATATAACTCATCCTTTATGAAGATCCATTCTTTTCTCAACCATGTTCCTGATCTACCCTAGTGGTTAACCCTTTTGCATCTATATAACCATACCATTTCAGAGTGAGAGGGGATGGAAAATAAACATATCAAACTTATGATCTTGTCAGTAGTGCCAATTTTTTTTTTGTGTGAAGAACATTGAGTCAAATTCATGTTCGAGGGATGAAGAAGGAAGCTTGGAGGATTGCAACATCATCAGGTTGTAAGCTTCTTTATTTCATTAATATAAGAACTTGTCCTATTTCTCTTGTATTCTCTCATTCATTTCTTGTTTATTTGATTACTTGGTGTAATTTATCAATTGGTAGGGTTTCTATTACCTAATCATAGATAGTAGTAGAAGGAGGTTTCTTTGTTCTTGTAGGTTTGACTTTGTGAGGGAGATGCTTGGTTTGAAGTTCAACCATCGGAGCTACAAGGAAAAACATCATAAATCAGGTACGAACACCTCTTATCCTTCTCTCTCAACCCTCCCACAAGAAAATATAACATTTTGTTAGGAGGATGCTAGTGTCCATTTGTTAGAGGATGTCTCACTTGTAGGAAACCCAAGTGAGGGGAAATCAACCTGTCCGCAGGGGGATAATTCTCACCACAAATGCTTACATCATAAATAACAATACTGAAATCACGTAAAAATATATTTGAACTTTGATCTCTATCTGGTCCAGTCTTCATCAACATTTCTACGCACTCTGAAATATCATAGACTACGCTCTTTCTCAACCATAAAATTCGAGCTACCACTTGATCCATTTAAGATACAATTGCTTCTGACCATCAATGACATATTTGTAGGACTGATGATTCTTGAGGTACCCTGAAAAATAGTCTAGATACTGAATCATTCTATTGACATACTTCCATCTAGCTAAGTACTTGGTCTGCCACTGTATTCATCAGTTATATAGGAGAGAAGTATATATACAAAATGTATCCAACAATCAATCTTACAAAGTGACTTATTTTACATACACACAATGATCATAAACTATACACATAACCAGTGGTTGTTGTTCTTGGGTCACCACATCCTCCAAGAACCACAAGCTATAATATAACGTAGACATAATCAAACCAACGATATGTTCTTGTGGCACTGAACTACGTCAAGAAACACCAATTTAAGTTATGTTACTTTGTTCTATGAACGGTTCTTCATTAAAAACTCACAAACAAGATAATAATAATATATTAAAAAAAATTAATATAATTCCTTCTCATTTGTCCTCACAATAAATATGTATCCTAAAAATAAACCAATAGAAATCCTCCTGAAGCATCAATTTCGAATGAATGGTACATGGATATGGAAAGCGTCAATAAAGTGGAATATCATTGAATTGACATCAGATCCAATAATGTATGGATGCTTAATACTGACCGCTTATGATAAAAGAAGATATTGCACATCCCATTCTTCAATGCAAATAATGATGAGCATGGATCCACCTTCAGTCTCTAATCATGGTTTTAGCTGCATTTCGATATCTTTATCCTCGAAGAGACACTTTGTTTTATCCTCATTGATTCTTTCTTTCATCGATTCCACTTGCTTTCCTGCATCCACCTTTGTGTCCTCAATACAATATTGGACTCAAAAAATTCCTTGTACACATGAAAACACACACAACAAAATATAATCTACTCTTAGCAAATTAAAATTGAAGAATTTCCATGATCACAACCCCTCTCATGAGAGAATCAGGGATGAGACTTCTCTGATATCAACTTAGAAACTAGGAGAGAAGACATATGTTCACACAAAATAAAACTCACACAATAATCATGTTATTTCTTCAAACAAATTACATATTTATAGGAATAGCTAAACATTCTAGATCCAAGAATAGTGGATCTAGATTTCTAAGATTAGCTAATACACCTAACTCATGTACAATTAGAAAACCACATTTTACTAAAGTAAGCATTAAATATAACAATTGTATCATTATTTCGTGAGTCCTTTTATTTTTCTTGATGCAATCTCTCTAATTATAGGACCATTATGATTAGCCCCATTTTAGCCAAGCGATATGGAAGTATTTTGGAAAAGAAGATAAGCATATTGCTAGAAATCCACAAAAAAAAATCTAAAGGTTAGGCTGGTTTTAGAGGTTACCATTCAACTGTGGACCACCTTTTCACACTTAGGATCATTGCAAAGGAGTGTCTCAACAACAAAACCAATCTCCTTTGTTTTTTCGTTGACTTTAGGCAAGATTTTGACATTGTTCTTAGGACCAACCTTTGGAATAGGTTAGAAGAGCTAAAAAATCCCTCCAAGTTGAGAGTTGTTGTGGTAAGGTTGTATGATAACATTATTTCCAATTTTAGGAGCATTGAGGGTTGGTAAGAAGAAATTAACTTCAATATAGGAGTCAAGCAAGGTTGTCCCCTATCCCCCACCATTTTTGGCATTCACATTAACAAGTTAGAAGATTGTTTGGAAGCTACAGGTTGTGTTGGATCATCTCTTGCTAGTATAGTAATCACCCTTCTTCTCTATGCCAATGATATTGTTGTTATGAAAAGGAATCCCTATGAGCTTAGTAAGCAACTTAGAATCCTCAAGGACTTCTTCTCTAGTATATGTATGACTGTGAACACCAACAAAATGAAGGTTATGATCATAAAACCCAACAAGATCACCTACAATACTTTTGTATATGACAACAATATCTTGGATGAAGTTCCTTCGTACACGTATCTTGGAATTTATAATAATCACAAGCTCAATTGGAACTATAGCATTGAGAAAAGGATAAATGGAGGGTGGAAAGGGTGGAAATCAAAACATGATCATTTCTCACTTGACATTTTGGCTTAAGTACATAATGATAAAGGGCTAGATTTAAATTGCATGGGACTATTCAAATGGTGGAACTTTCTAGGAGAAGTATTTGCATGATTGAGTGACTTTATGCCTAAGCACATAAACTAATTAATTGCTCACATGATCAAGGAAATATGAAATAGATTGAAATTTTACGTTGCCAATGTTTTGTATACCTTGATTTTTGACATTGCAATCTTTGGTAAGATAATCAATTGATAGTCTTGAATGAGATTGTGATTTTTCTTGAGTCAGATAACTATCAGATTGAAAAATGTTAAAAGAGGATTTAGATACATATTTGATTTGGACTTTGATGATTTAAGGCATACTATTAATACCATTAATAACTTGTCGTGGAATTTCACTACTCAGTAAGAATACTTTCTGTGATTGTGGTAGATTTGGTTGATTGGGGATTACTTGAAGGTTAAAAGTGTATTTATATGAAACAGTTGAACATATTTATACCAGTGAAGATGGGTAACACTTTTGCTTGTTTTATGAGAAAAAAAAATATTTTAAGGTTCTTCAACTTTTGGTAAACAAAAGTATTTTTTATTTATTTAGAGTTTCACTTTACAGTAAAAACAAAACTTGTGAATAATTTTGTTAGCTTTCTACTCACTATTTTTCAATTTTATTTTATTGATATTTGATATGTCAATTTGACAATTGTTTGACAGTATGTTCCCTAAAAATGAAGGGAAAAACAATGAGTTATGCTCCCCCCCACAATGTATCCATTATTAAACTTTTGTTTTTGAAAAACGAAATATACTGCAACAATCTACATAGACTCTATTTTATGATGAGTATAGTTTTGAATCTAACGGATGAATATTGTAATTTCTAGATTTTTTTGAAGTGACCAATCTGAAAAAGTTGTAGATTTTAAACACATGTTTTCCCCCACCATGTATCTATATTAATTTTTACTTCAAACTAAAATCTAAAAATACCCTTTTGAAGAGAACAATTTAAGGATTTTGAATATAAATTTTCCATAACTTTCCACTATGTATTTTTAGAGATATGTATTTTTCATTTCACTGGATCATTATGTCACCTGGAAATATTATGGAGTGAGTTTTTTATAAAATTAAATAAAATTAGATAAAAACAATGAAAATGAAAAAAATATATATCCAATGAAAGTAGATTCAATTTTAAAAAAGTTGGTATCAATTCCGAAACTAAATTTTGAGTATTTGCATGAGTTTGCTACCTCCAAAGTTCAAGTAAGATGGATATAATTCACAGTTTCCTGCAAATAGTCCCATTTGCAGGTTTCCGACCAAAAAGTATTTTTTAACAGAATCCATTAAAAATAAACCTTTCAGCCGAAATATGCTTACTGCAAGAAAAAAAATCATCCGAAAAATCTTGTACACGATTGTCGAGGGATTCGTCAGAGCACCGTTCAATTTGACGTGTGAACTTTCGGTCAAAAAATGTTTGGCCAAAAAATCCTATCTTTCGGTCAAAATGCCATTAGAAATTTTGGAGACCCGATTCTCACAGAAGTGTTACCCATCTTCATGTTTTTACCCTAGGATGATTATACATATCCCCTAAATTGTTAACCTTCTTGTTGAAATAAGAGGAAATGATAGTTGAAAAGCAATCGATATCTTGATGAGAACCTAGCACTCATAGTATTAATGATCTATCCCAAGATGATAAACTTAACCCAGTAGATCCATGGGATGGAAGATAAAATCTAGTATTCACTATGTGATAGCTTAGAGGCACAACGGAAAAAAAAAAATCACACACACTACATTAAGAAAAGAAAGAAACATTGGGAAATATGATCCCAAATCCCCCGAAGGGGAAATTTCATTAATCAATCATTTATGCATGTCTATTTAGTGTACGAATGGCCCCTTATACAACTATAGGTGACCGTAAAAATTATACATAATTAGATGGTTGGTTCAAACCATCTCCACAACTTCCTCCACAATATCTCCTTAAATTTCTCAACAAATTTCCATGAATCTCTCAACAATTCTTGATATCCACAACATTGCCCATTTCTCCTCATCTTTTATCCTCACTTAGAATTTATATAATTAGTCTACCTCTTTACAAATCATCATTTAATTTATTTAATTATTCATGATCATAATTAGGGATTATATCATACTCCCCCCTTAACAAACACTTGTGACCCCATTCTGCCTCATTTTCACTTGGTCCTTTGAACTCATATCATCTCCATATTCTTTGTCTTTTTTTCTTTCTGTCTTCCACAATCTTTGTTCTTCTTCATTCTCCATCCCCGATTCTCTTTATCCTTGTGTACCTACAAACATAAATGTTTTTGAAGTCCGTATAAAAAATGATCATCCACCAAAGTACATGGGTCACCAACCGTTGTATCTAATGTTCCCTATGAAACCTTTTCTCATACATGGTTCATCAACCATTCTCTATCACATATATGCATACATGTACATTTACTTCCCCTGCATCAACATCATCATTATCCTAATCATGGGTTTTCGACATACCCGTAGTCATTCTCTCGTTGCTCTTGCATCAGAATCCCAAGGAACAAAACTCTTTATGGACTCCTAGACATGCATTCCCTATCATCTCACAAAATTTTGTTTCACAGTTTTCCATGAAAACCTCTTTTTCATGGCTCACAATATCCCTTTCATGCTCAACTTACTCAAGTCCCTTTTTCATGACTTGAAATATCGTTGATTGCCTCAGATTGACGTTTCTGCCAAATGTGGATTGCCTTAAATCGACGATTCTGCCCAAAGTTGAGAAAATCCTCTCTCATGAGTACATCAATGATTTCAAATGAACAAAAATCATACATTACAAAGTGGTTTTTAGAGCACCAAAGAATTTAACAAATTATGGGGAATATGTGCCTCATGAGGATTGCATCAGGTACATACACTTTCATTTGAACTTAGGAAATATAGTCTTCATGCAAACACAAGACTAAGACCATCATTAATACATTATTCAAGGACCATTAAACTTCTTAGGGATGTCATACTTCATGGATTTATTGCATCTACATCTCAAATCACACAATACTTTTATTTATACCTTGCTTCACTTACTTCTTCTTCACTTCCATTGCTTCATTTATGACATTTTGTCATGTCTTTATTCTATTGCTTCTTTCTTTTGATTTCCTTGCATTCTTGTTCTATCATTTCCTCTCATCTCTTGCTTATTTTTTTTCTCATGCATAGGAGTTACTCTATTTTAACTTCCCTGGCATAGGAGCCTATGTCTCCTTTCGCTTTGTTGTGGCTTCCTTCTGAACCCTTTACTTGACTATCCATAGTCATTCTCCTCTCTTTCTTTGTGAGATTCTCCATGCTCATTGTGAGTTGAAAATATCCTCTGTAGTACCCTGATACACAATACTTCACCAAGCTTCTCTCCTGAACTTGGTCTTTTGGTATTCCTGGTTCCTTCCGCTAGAATCTTTTGAGCTTCCTCTACTCTTCAATTTTTGTAGTTGTAGGATTTTCCAGTTTCTCACTTTCTCTCAAGAGTTTCACCTGCTCCTCTATTTAGACAACTCTACCCCCATTTACAATTGTGGAGTTGTCTCAACAACTTCTACCCAACCACAGATGGAAGTTGTTCTTATTTATGTTACAACTTTCTTATTGTAGGGTTTTGAAAAAAATCTCATTTTCTCTTGAAGTTTTCATCATTTCCTCTTTCTGCATCAATCTCCTTTTTTCTTTCATTTCTTTGTCATGGAGTCAACATCATATTCTCTTTTCATCGGTCATGTTCCTGAATCTTTCACTACATTACCTGCATAAAATTGTTTCTTGTAGGAGGGACGCCTCCATCCAACAAGATACCTGCAATATTTTTACACTTACATGCTTACAAAATATGTTTCTTGTTGGATTACACAAAAACCAACAAGACACCTATGACCTTGGTTTGGAAAAATTAATTGATGCAGCAATGACATGACTTAAACTTCACTTTACTTTGACCCAGATTCTCAACCTGACTTCAACTAATGACATAACTTGACATAATTTATTAGGGTGTCGGATATCATCAATCATGCACCCTACAATTACGCACCCTACAATTACACATTGATGACTTCTTTCAAATTCAACTTTGTCTTCATCTTGGGTTCCATTAAAAACTTATACTTTGATTCGTAACATCAAAACACTCAATTTTGGCTCAATAATTCTCAATTACATCGTTGGATCTTTAGACACACCTATCACTTTTACAATTTCAATATGTAAACCTTCACAATAATTTAGTATTTTTTATCTTTAAAGATTCTCAAACCCTTCCTTTTGCCTCTTCCTTTTATCAAAAATTTCCAACTATGTTTTCTTCTTTTCAATTAAATTAAGCCTCATTGTAGTATTAAAATATAGCACTCTTATGTCTAAAAATCATATCCATATCTCCGTCTTGGAATCATTGCACTTTCTTTTTGGAACAAACTAGCCCAAGTCCCGATATCACACGTTCAGTAGCAGAAAGATCTCTTCAAGGTAAGTCTACTCTAAAACACGCTCTCTTATTCTTTGAGTAACTGGTGTAGTTCTTCATCCTTCACTTCAAGAGTTTTCTTCATAATTGTCACATGATCATATATCCATCATTTTCTTGATCATGAACTTAAAAAAAAACTGGAAACAAACTCAATGTTAGAGCTCTAATAAAAACACCAGAACCATGGTCGATGTTGTTTATGAGCAGTTCCTTTATGGATGAGAAAGGGTGCCGGACAATTTTTCTCCTACTGGAAAGATTTGAGGAAATATTCTATAGACTATTCAAGTTAATGGTTCCAACTTTTCAATGCGTCGAAAACACCACTGCTCCAGATAGCATGAGATATGCACCCTTCAACATGAGATCTCCATCTAATATCAGTTTAACTGCTTCCATTCATCCTCAACACCAAGGCACAGATCGAGCACAACGTCAGAGGTGAGTGGAGCAATATCTTCATCCCCAATTCTAGACGTCGGTAATTCCTCTTACTGCTGGCTGGATTTGTTAAGAACGGTTTCTGATACCAAACTAATACCAAATCTATACTGGTTGATACATCCAAAACCTATACACAAATTCGTGTTGTGAATTCAAAGCACTCGATTCATTTTCGCTTGGCGGAATTTACCAGGAGTTTACTCTTTGTTTCTTTACTTCATTACTGTCCATATGTAATTGGCAGATTTTTCGAGCAGAATAATAGAGAACTGGATATGTCAACAAGAATCATTCTATCTGGGCTTCACCCTCTAACCAGGGTCGATTTGGAACTACTCAATGGGTGTATATTTTCAACACAGGCTTCCCTTCGGCTCGAGCACGTAGTTGCTGGTTGTTTCCTTCTATAACGACCTATTTCCAGTGTCCACAAACCTTCACGGACTGCACCATGATAGTGAATCCTTCATAAATTCATTTGTTCTTTCTTATTTGCGGGCTTCCCTTGTGCACATGGTTTCTCTTGCATATCTACGTAGGACTTTCTCTCAACTTAGTGTCTCCAGCTAGTGACAACTCCTCTTCACATTACAAACGACAATGCTCTAATGTACACCACCGTGAACACATTTGCAAACAACAAACAATTGCAAACAATAGCGACTGTTCCTCCAACAACAATTTGGCTTAAAGCTTTTCCTCCAACAAACTGGCGATCGATCTCTCATACACATCGATCTCATTCTGGCAGCACTATGATGGCTGCTAGTCACACGCTCGACATCCTCGAGCACTCAGCTACTTTATCGACTCCTTTACACAAACAAGGGCACTGCTATGTAATTTCTTCTCTCTCTTCAAGCTGCCTACAAAGATTGCGCTCGATCTATGCAACATGTTGATTAGTTTTTTCGATGACCTCATGATTCGACCTCTCCCAATAATTTATTCTCTCTCTTCGAGCTGCCTACAAAGATTGCGCTCGATCCATGAAACATGTTGATTAGTTTTTTCGATGACTTCATGATTCGACCTCTCCCAAGGGTTGCACAATGGATCTGGTCTATACAACGTCGATACATTGACTGTTATTTGCCTTTGCAGACCTAGTTGGTGGAAAGTTTTGGGAGAACAAGCCATGTTGGGCTTCCATAGGGCTACAAGCCCACAGGTTGGATGTTAGGGGCCTGCATGCTGGATGAGAGATGGATGAGAGAGATCAGACTTGAAAGGCTTTGATGATGACTTGGACGACCTAGCCCAACCCTCACTTGCCAAAAGATTTTCCCATGAGGGGAGAAACATCCTATTTTTTAGCTTGACATCATGCTTTTGGGGCTAGGGCATGGTGGTGAGGTGCCACTCTTTTGACACATGGACGTTTTGAGGAGGAGAGGATCTTCAACATGATGAGAGTGCTTAGATGCTTGACATGTGACCTTTGGAGGCCTACCCATGCTTCTCCAACACCAACTACTTCCTCAAAGTGGCAAAACATCCCCTAAAGGGGTGAAGTCCTCCTAAATTAGGGTTTTATTTGTGCAAAAAGTGAAATTTTAAGAGAATTGTTTAATATTTCTTTGTTAAGGGGGAAAGATTAGGGTTGTTGACCTCAATCTTGTGGTTTACTCCTTAATTTGTAGACAAACTATGTTAGGTACATTTTGTATAAATAGAGATCATAAGATCTCATTTTAAACACAACTCTCCCTCATTGTGAGAGGACATGGTCTAAATTTTTTGGCTATCTTGGATCTTTTATCTCTTGTGCACTTGTTTATGGCTATATTTATGAAACGTTGATGGAGGAGGTCTAGCGCTAGCTTTGGATGATGCTTTCTAGCTCTTATTGTGGATTATATTGGCATTTCTCTTGATCTTGGTATGGTCTTTTACTATTATGCTATCTTTTTTTCATGTCAAGTATTGTTATGATAGGATCTAAGTGGGAAGTATAAGGGCATACACCCCCACCATAGCCTTTGTCATTTTATGCTTCATCTCATTGATTATACAAAGGTTTTCTAAGAGAAGTATAAGGGCATACACCCTCTTAGTTTAAACTCTAGCTAGAGAAATTTGCCTTGGAAAGTAAAAGGGCTTACACCCCCAAGGAGGTAGTTTCTCTAGTTCTTTGTTGATTTGACTCCATTAACCCAATAGTAAAGGCACTAGTCATTATTTTTTGCATTGGAGATATAAATTCATTGTCTTGGGAAACATAATTTTTGACCTTTTGAAAGTTTTCTTGCTTGAAGTTGATTTGCCTCATTGAGAGGAGTCTTCTCCCACTAGGGCGTCCCCTCTCTCCCAGTACTCTAATTTTTGTTACAAAATTTAACCTACAACCATTACAGATGCATAACCCTATCCACTAACACTCTCATAACTCCTAAACTAACTCCTAAATTTGGCTCACTTACTCTACTAACTAGGGCGTATATTTTGGGCAAGTTATTGGTACTTTTCCATAGTTGATTTTGTTGTGAAATGCCATTGAATGCTACACCCATAAGGCTGAAATTTTCTGTAGAAAATACATGTTTACAACAACCAACTTCTCTTTCTTCTTAAGTGTCATTTTCCAGCCTATATTCATTGCTAAGTTTGATGCTGATTTACTTAACTAGTTTAGATATTTGTATGTTGATTTAGATATTTTCCTTGCTGATATAAGCTGATATCTACTGTTTTAAATTAGGGACAACAAGATTAAATTGTTGATCCAACTAACATCTATCATTGCAAAGTGTATTTTCTTGTGTCTCAGAAATGTACAATCATCCGAATAAATACTATACCTGTGGGGTAACGATTACTTGACTTGCAAGGCATCTATCCCAACCATTTATTACACTTATACTTGACCTCTAGGGCCTTCACTTGCATTTCCCTCCATCTCCATCTCAATTCCCCTAGGGTCACCAGGATCACCTCCCTAGAGTGACCTAGTCACCCTTGAAGTGTGGAACCTACATCGAGGTGACATTGGGTGTAGGATTCTCAAGTTGTAGCACTTGATTTGTGGTTCAGTTGGGATTTTCCCAACCTACAACTTACACTATAACAGTGCCAATTCTTCTCCTTCTTATCTTGTATCTTCAATTTGGGTATCATCTTGAATTTTTTCCCTTAGTTATTATTAAATTATATTTTTGTCTTTATCTTTAGCTTCATCTTCTCTTTTAGCTAGCTCCTAGTGCTTAATTTTTTTATTCAATTTCAACTTTCAATTCTTCTTCTATTTTACTAGAATTTTTTGCTTCAACTTCATCTTTCTTCCTCTTAACCTCTACGTCATCCTAGGCCTTTTCCTCATCTTCTTTTTTTTCCTTTTCTTATTCATCTTCCTTAGCTTTCCTCTTATATTCTACATAATTTTTAGCTTTATTTTCATCTTCCACTTTATTTCTCACATATATTCCTTGGCTTTGGCATCAACCTCTTTATTCTTTGCTAATTCTTCTCTTTTAGATACTTTATTTGTGCCTCTCCTTTCTCCTAGACTCATCCTTTGCTTTGGATTTTTCTAGTTCTTCCAACCTTTTCTTTTCTTATTATTTTCTCTTCTATTGGAAGGCTTGTCTTTCAACAACAACCCTTCCCACATCCTCTTTCTTTTTTCTTTCTTTTTCCTCAATAATTTCTTGCAAATTATCCAAGACTTCTTATTATAATGGAAGGAGATATTCAACTCAAATTTGTGTTTTTGAACAATGCTTGAGGGATCATGCATTTTCATTCCTTCCATATTAAATGATATTTCTCAATCTTCCCTCCTTCCATCTAGGCCCAAGTAGAATCGGTTAGTCCATACCTACCTACATATAATGGATAAGTTGGACATAGATTCTTTTGAAGCTTGATCAATCATGCATTAAGACCATGGAACTCAATCCGGTATCCAATTTCACGAATGAACAATTTTTAGGGACCTAACCCCTCACATAGGTAGCATAATACATTTCCATGTAATAAAGGTCAATATTAATAAGGCCTAGCAATAAGGAAGAATAAGTCCAATGTAAGAACACCTAATAGAAGCTTCCGCTTCTAGAAGGATCTTCATCTAGATGGTTCTTTTGATAGACATATTTAGTATAAATAGGAGTTGAGGGTATGGTAACTTTTGTCTTGGATATTATTGTAATAGAGCTCTTCTCTACTGGAGGCTTCCACCTCAAAGAGGAAAGTGAACATTGTTCTCAGTAATCAAAGTCTTCTTTCTGGTATTATTCTAGCATCATTTTGGTATTATTGTGGTGTTGTTCTGGTTATATTGTCATTCATCTTCCATTTCTAGCTATTTATTTTTGTTCTTCATACTTTTTATATCTTGAATATTACAGGTGGTATGAGAGCACCTTCCTTGGCAGAAAATTGTGGGTTAATTTTTTTCAGGGTAGAGACGTATTATGACATCTCTAAGCTATAAATATCTGTGGTATAGCTTGTGCTATAGATTTATGTGGTATAGCCTGTGGTATAGACATATTTCGAGAACAACACTCGAGAAGATACTCTCTAGTACCTGGGTAGTTGGGTAGTACGACTAAGGAAACAATCTAGCCTCCTTAGTTGGTTCCCTGTGATATTGGGCCGAGTACTACTGTTGGACCCCACACGTATATCAGAGAGCTATATCACATGGAAAACCCTTTTCTGTAGAACCCTTGAATACCTAACCCTTAGGACGGAAACAAAAACAGAAAAAAACAATATCTATTGCGGCACAACTATGTCTCCTGCATTCGAGTTGCAAAATTACTACACATTTCTTCTAGTTAAGCATTTGGGATTTTCATAACTGCAGTATTCTTCAAATCAGAGTATAACTCCACAGGAATAAAAAAAAAAGTCTGGATCCTGTTCACATCATTATTTGAGACCTATTCCATTAGATTTCTCTCTTCACCCTTATCGCAGTCATACCTATCATTTTTCAACAATTTTTTTTTCTTGCGAACCTGACCCCCTTCCAACACCCTTATTTGGGATTTACCCCATTGGATTCCACTCGTCGCTTTGATCATTGTGATACACTTCACCCATAACCCATTTTTTGTGTGGTCCCACCCTCTCCTCTTCGTGTTCCCTTGTCATCATGGCCCATACCCGTAGCCAAGACTTGGAAGCTCGCTTCACTACCTTGCACTCTAATTTCACAGAAACCCAACAAGAAGTACGACAACTCAGTGCCAATATTTCCACCATCAATCAAAAGATGCATTCCTCCATCACTGCCTCAATCATGGAACTCAAACAAGAGCTCAAACAAGACATTACTACCCATCTTGAATCTGTTGCTACGATGCTCTGCGCCAAGCTACATATCCCTACAGATCTTCCCTTATCTAACCCACCTTTGCATACCGAAGGTGAAACTTCCTCTCAATCCCAAAATTTTCAGCCCCATCACTTTCAGCGTGATCTACGCCTTCCATGTGTGGATGTGACCAAATTTGATGGATCGGATCCCATTGGGTGGGTAACTCAAATGGAACATTATTTCTCTTTGTATGACATTACAAATGAGTTGGAAAAACTCTGGTATGGTGTTCTCCATCTAGATCAAGAACGTTGGCAATGGTGGCAATGGAGAAAAAATGTTTGCCAAGAGTATGTGGCAGATATTTATGAACACTTTGACACTGACACCAACCATTTAGGCCATTTGACAAAATTGAAACAATCTGACATCTGAAAGACTTTATAGAAGATTTTGAGAGATTGACTTTTCGTACAAAGGGCATGTCTGATGCTTTTTTCTGAGAATGTTTTATTAGTGGCCTCAAGGATGATATTCGTGCTCATGTCCTCATGGCCCGGCCTCAAAGTTGGGTGGAAGATACTAAAAGAGCTAAGGAAGCACAACAGATTTTGTCTTCTCAAAACATAAAACCCTCCTTTATTCCTCGCACTAAACTAGTAACTCCCACTCCTCCTTCTACTCCACTAAATATCCAAAAATTGACCAAGGCCGAAATGGCTAAACACCAACTCAAAGGCCTTTGTTATAATTGTGATGAAAAATATTTTCTGGGACACAAGTGTAAGGAACAAAAGATTTTTATGGCCATCTCGGAGGATGTTTCAGAAGAGGATGTTGAGGCCCCCCTTGTGTCTGTGTCACCTGAACCCATTGACATAACCCTTCCCTTAAACCCTCCCGAAGTAGAACTGGTCATTTCCCTAAATGCTCTCACTGGATTTTCTGATCCCCAAACCCTCAATATAATTGGTTACATCAAACATAGGAAGGTCATGATTCTTATTGATAGTGGAAGCACCCATAATTTTATTCATTGCCGCATTGCCCAAGAAACTAATTGCTATATTTGTGCAGTCAATAATTTCCAAATCATGATTGCTAATGGTGGGTCCATGAAATGTGGAGGGCGTTGTGAAAATGTGTGTCTCCGAATTGGTGAATACCACCTGAAATATCATATGTTTTCTATCGACGTGGGCGATTGTGACATTATGTTGGGTGCAAAATGTCTAAGGACTTTGGGTCCCATTCTCATGGATTTTAAGGAATTAACCATGCAATTTGAGCATGAGGGCCAACAATATAAGTTCCAGTCATCACCTTTGGTTTCCCAGAGATCATTAGTTCCCATCGCATGGAAAATATGCTAAAAAAAGGTCATTCTAACATTATTGCCCAAATCCATGCCATACAAGCAACTGAGACACCCTCTGTGTCACAAGACCTCCAATCCATCCTCCCTAAACATCAAGTGTTTTTTTCCACTCTCCAGGGACTCTCTCCTCCCTATGGTTTTCATGATCATTCCATTCCCCTTATCCCAGGAATCCTTCCTCCCAATATCCGTCCCTATCGTCACCCCTTTTCCCAAAAAAATAAAATTGAGAAAATGGTTCAAGAACTGTTGAACACATTTGTTATCCGCCCTAGTACGAGCCCCTACTCTTCTCATGTGGTCATGGTCCTTAAGAAATAAGGTTCTTGGTGCATGTTTCTTGACTTCTGCACCCTCAAAAAACTCACAATTAAAGACAAATTTCCCATTCCTATCATTGATGACCTATTGGATGAATTAAGTGGCGCCCAGTTTTTTACTAAACTTGATATTCGTTCTAGCTACCACCAGATCCATATGAAAGAGGCAGACATTCCTAAGAATTCCTTTAGAACTCATGAGGGCCACTATGAGTTTTTGGTCATGCCATTTGGCTTGTGTAATGCTCCCTCCACTTTACAGAGCCTCATGAATCATGTCTTCCATCCTTTCCTCCGTCATTTTTTCTTAGTTTTCTTTGATGATATCCTCATCTACAACAAAAACTGGACAACCCATCTTGCTCATGTGGATCGAGTTCTCCATATACTCTCTCAGCACCAAGTTTTCCTCAAACAATCTAAATGTACTTTGGGCGCCTCAGAAGTTGAGTACTTAGGTCATCTTGTTGGAAAGGTTGGCATCAGGGTGGATCCTAAAAATATTGAAGCTATGAAAGATTGGCCTCACCCAAATACTCTCAAAAGCTTGCAGGGATTTCTGGGTTTAACAGGAAAGATTGTGACACCTCTCACTGCACTCCTTAAAAATAATTCTTTCACTTGGACTCTAGCACCTGCCTAAGATTTTCAAACCTTGAAGATGTCCATGTGAACCACTCAAGTCTTAGTCCTTCTTGATTTCACAAAGACCTTTGTCCTGGAATGTGATGCTTCCGGGAAAGGAATTGGAATTGTCCTTACGCAAGAGGGTCGGCCTTTGGCCTTTACCAGCAAACAACTATCCGAGAGAAATTTGGGCAAATCAATATATGAAAAGGAAATGTTGGCTATTCTTCATGCCGTGGATCTTTGGCGCCCTTATCTATTGGGGAAACACTTCCAAATTAAGACAGATCATCAAAGCCTCAAGTGTTTTCTAGAAGAACGCCTTTCCTCCCCCAAGCAACAAAAAAGGGTGACTAAGATCTTTGGATATGATTATGAGATCAGTTATAAGAAAGGTAAAGACAATGTGGTTGTTGATGCACTTTCCAAAAAATATGAAGATGAAGGGTCCATTTTTTCTCTCTCTTTCATTGTACCAGATTGGCTCCAAGTTGTTCCCCAGGAATGGCTACATGATCCCAAAAGTTCGCATCTGATACAATAATTGCAGCCCAATTCTCTAGTTTCCCCAGTGTACTCTTGACTCAATGATGAGATTCGATACAAAGGTCATTTTTATTTAAGTAAACAATCAAAAATTAAATCCACGTTACTTTCTGAGCTTCATGTTACACCCGAAGCTGGCCACTCCGGGTTTACCAAAACCTATGACTGAGTCAAACGTTCTTTTTTCTAGGAGGGTATGAAATAAGACATTCGTGATTTTGTGGTTGAATGTGATGTGTGTCAATGCAACAAGGGAGAAACAATCAAATCTCCTGGCACACTACAACCGCTTCCGATTCCACTTGCTATTTGGTAGGATATCTCTATGGATTTTATTGTAGGCTTACCTAAATCAGGCAATAAATCAATCATCATGGTGGTAGTTGATCTTCTTTCCAAGTATGTTCATTTCTGTGCTCTTCAACACCCATTTACAAAATCTACTGTGGCTCAAATTTTCATGGATCAGGTCTTCAAGCTTCATGGCATGTAGCATTCTATTGTTTCTGATCGCGGCCCAAATTTCATGAGCAATTTTTGGCAAGAACTGTTCAATCTACAAAGCACCCAATTGCATCTCAGCACAACTTATCATCCCCATACCGATGGTCAAACTGAAGTTGTCAACAGATGTTTGGAAACATATTTGAGGTGTTTTGCATCAGAAAGGAAGAATCAGTGGGATCAATGGTTACCACTATCTGAATGGTTGTACAACACTTCACACCATACAACTACATGCATGAATCCTTTTGAAGCGATATATGGACAAAATCCACCTTCATTTCTCTCATATTTTCCAGGTGTCTCGAAGGTCCAGGCATTTGACCAAATGCTTGCAATTCGAGAGGCTATTCTATGTACCCTCAAAGAGAATTTGGTCATGGACCATAATCGCATGAAGCAACAAGCATATCAAGGTCCCTTTGAATGTCAATTTGCAGAAGGGGATCAAGAGTTTCTTCGACTGCAACATTACAAACAAAATTCCCTCAAGGCTGACCATTGTCAGAAACTGGCGCCCAAATTTTAGGGTCCTTATATCGTTCTCAAGCATGTGGGACAGGTGGCCTATCAATTAGCTTTTCCCAGTCAATCCAAGCTCCATCACGTTTTTTATGTTTCCTTCTTAAAGAAGGTTATTGGAACTAAGTGCCAAACTCAAACCAGCCTTCCCGAGTTGGACGAAGAAGGCTCCATTTGGCTACATCCGGAAGCAGTTTTGGACCAGCGTGAGCGTCGACTGCATCAATAAACCATCAAGGAAGTGTTAGTCCAGTGGAAAGATACAACTCTAGTAGATGCCGCTTGGGAACCAACTACCATTCTGCAACAATTTCCCCATCTCAAGCCTTGAGGACAAGTTTGTTTTTAAGGGGGAGGACATGTTAGGGCCCTAACCCCTCACGTAGGTAGAATAATATATTTCCATGTAATAAAGGTCAATATTAATAAGGCCTAGCAATAAGTAAGAATAAGTCCAATGTAAGAAGAGCTAATAGAAACTTTCGCTTCTAGAAGGATCTTCCTCTAGATGGTTCTTTTGATAGACATATTTATTATAAATAGGAGTCGAGAGTATGAGAAATTTTGTCTTGGATATTATTGTAATCGAGCTCTTCTCTACAAGAGGTCGCCCCCTTGAAGAGGCAAGTGAACATTGTTCTCAGTAATCAAAGTGTTCTTTTTGGTATTATTCTGGCATCATTTTAGTATTATTTTGGTGTTGTTCTGGTTATATTGTCATTCATCTTCCATTTCTAGCTATTTATTTCTATTCTGCATACTTTTTATATTTGGAATATTACAAAAATCCATTTGGCACATATTTTAGAATAGTATGTGGTGCTTGAGTAACACCATAGATCTTGATGTAAGTAAAATAGTTATCCAAGTACCAATATCCGATGTCCTTTAATACTTCTATGGCTTTTAGAGATATCCTTAGATAGGGTTTAAAAATATAATGTAATAAAATGGTTCCAAGAAACCATCACAAATGAGAGAAAATTGATATTTTTACCTGTTCTTCCATAAATGCTCAAAATATAGATGAACACGGGGTTGTTATAGAGACTTAGACTAGCCTAATCCCGTGAATGTGTTAGAGGCACACACCACATTCAATAGATAGGAATACATATAAAACTCTAGGGTTGAAATGAGTGCATATGTTTGAGCCATTCCTATAGCTTCTGTTAGTGTGTTGAATAAGATAGTTTCCTAGTTGATAATTTTTCCCCTCTAATCATCTCATAGATAATTTTCACCCAATCAATTCTCACATGAGTTGCATCTTTCTCTTCATGTATCCTTCTTACTAGTT
>SNQJ01S0030682.1:0-15469 GCA_010110895.2 Picea sitchensis | reverse complement strand
GTACATACTTCTGGGGTGTAAATACTTCATGGGGTATCAACACAGCTGAAAGCAAGGACCTCTAGATTAGGAAGATAATCAGGCTCCACAACCAACACATCAACCATTCTCTATCACATATATGCATACATGTACCTTTACTTCCCCTGCATCAGCATCATCATTATCCTAATCATGGGTTTCTGACATACCCGTAGTCATGCTCTCGTTGCTCTTGCATTAGAATCCCAAGGAACAAAACTCTTTATGGACTCCTAGACATGCATTCCCTATCATCTCACAAAATTTTGTTTCACAGTTTTCCATGAAAACCTTTTTTTCATGACTTGCAATCTCCCTTTCATGCTCAACTTACTCAAGTCCCCTTTTCATGACTTGAAATATCGTTGATTGCCTCAGATCGATGTTTCTGCCAGATGTGGATTTCCTTAAATCGACGATTCTGCCCAAAGTTGAGAAAATCCTCTCTCATGAGTACATCAATGATTTCAAATGAACAAAAACCCTACATTACAGAGTGGTTTTTAGAGCACCAAAGACTTTAACAAATTATGGGGAATATGTGCCTCATGAGGATTGCATCAAGTACATACACTTTCATTTGAACTTAGGAAATATAGTCTTTATGCAAACACAAGACTAAGACCATCATTAATACATTATTCAAGGACCATTAAACTTCTTAGGGATGTNACTTCTTCTTCACTTCCGTTGCTTCATTTATGACACTTTGTCGTGTCTTTATTCTATTGCTTATTTCTTTTGATTTCCTTGCATTCTTCTTCTATCATTTCCTCTTGTCTCTTGCTTATTTTTTTTCTCATGCATAGGAGTTATTCTATTTTAACTTCCCTGGCATAGGAGCCTATGTCTCCTTTCACTTTGTTGTGGCTTCCTTTTGAACCCTTTACTTGACTATCCATAGTCATTCTCCTCTCTTTGTGAGATTCTCCATGCTCATTGTGAGTTGAAAATATCCTCTGTAGTACCCTGATACACAATACTTCACCAAGCTTCTCTCCTGAACTTGGTCTTTTGGTATTCTTGATTCCTTCCGCTAGAATCTTTTGAGCTTCCTCTACTCCTCAATTTTCGTAGCTGTAGGATTTTCCAGTTTCTCACTTTCTCAAGTTTCACCTGCTCCTTTATTTAGACAACTCTACCCCCATTTACAATTGTGGAGTTGTCTCAACAACTTCTACCCAATCGCAGATGGAAGTTGTTCTTATTTATGTTACAACTTTCTTATTGTAGGGTTCTGCCAAAAATCTCATTTTCCTCTTTCTGCATCAATCTCCTTTTTTCTTTCATTTCTTTGTCATGGAGTCAACATCATATTCTCTTTTCATCAGTCATGTTCCTGAATCTTTCACTACATTACCTGCATAAAATTGTTTCTTGTAGGAGGGACGCCTCCATCCAACAAGATACTTGCAATATTTTTACACTTACATGCTTCCAAAATATGTTTCTTATTGGATTACGCAAAAACCAACAAGACACCTATGACCTTGGTTTGGAAATATTAATTGATGCAACAATGACATGACTTAAAATTCACTTTACTTTGACCCAGATTCTCCACCTAGCTTCAACTAATGACGTAACTTGACATAATTTATTAGGGTGTTGGATATCATCTATCATGCACCCTACAATTACACATTGATGACTTCTTTCAAATTCAGCTTTGTCTTCATCTTGGGTTCCATTAAAAACTTATACTTTGATTCCTAACATCAAAAGACTCAATTTTGACTCAATAATTCTCAATTACATCGTTGGATCTTCAAACACACCTATCACTTTTACAATTTCAATATGTAAACCTTCACAATAATTTAGTATTTTTGATCTTTAAAGATTCTCAAGCTCAATTTTGGCTCAATAATTCTCAATTACATCGTTGGATCTTTAGACACACCTATCACTTTTACAATTTCAATATGTAAACCTTCACAATAATTTAGTATTTTTGATCTTTAAAGATTCTCAAATCCTTCCTTTTGCCTCTTCCTTTTATCAAAAATTTCCAACTATGTTTTCTTCTTTTCGATTAAATTAAGCCTCATTGCAGTATTAAAATATAGCACTCTTATGTCTAAAAATCATATCCATATCTCCGTCTTGGAATCATTGCACTTTCTTTTTGGAACAAACTAGCCCAAGTCCCGATATCACACGTTCAGTAGCAGAAAGATCTCTTCAAGGTAAGTCTACTCTAAAACGTGCTCTCTTATTCTTTGAGTAACTGGTGTAGTTCTTCATCCTTCACTTCAAGAGTTTTCTTCATAATTGTCACATGATCCATATATCCATCATTTTCTTGATCACGAACTTAAAAAAAACTGGAAACAAACTCAATGTTAGAGCTCTAATAAAAACACCAGAACCATGGTCGATGTTGTTTCTGAGCAATTCCTTTATGGATGAGAAAGGGTGCCGGACAATCTTTCTCCTACTGGAAAGATTCCCACGAAATATTCTATAGACTATTCAAGTTAATGGATCCAACTTTTCAATGCGTCGAAAACACCACTGCTCCAGATGGCATGAGATATGCACCCTTCAACATGAGATCTCCATCTAATATCAGTTCAACTGCTTCCATTCATCCTCAGCACCAAGGCACAGATCGAGCACAACGTCAGAGGTGAGTGGAGCAACATCTTCATCCCCAATTCTAGACGTCGGTAATTCCTCTTACTGCTGGATAAATTTTTAAGAACGGTTTCTGATACCAAACTAATACCAAATCTATACTAGTTGATACATCCAAAACCTATACACAAATTCGTGTTGCGAATTCAAAGCACTCGATTCATTTTCGCTTGGCGGAATTTACCAGGAGTTTACTTTTTGTTTCTTTACTTCATTACTGTCCATATGTAATTGGCAGATTTTTTGAGCAGAATAATAGAGAACTAGATGTGTCAACAAAATCATTCTATCTGGGCTTCACCCTCTAACCAGAGTCGATTTGGACCTACTCAATGGGTGTATATTTTCAACACAGGCTTCCCTTTGGCTCGAGCACGTAATTGCTGGTTGTTTCCTTCTACAACGACCTACTTCAGTGTCCACAAACCTTCACGGACTGCACCATGATAGTGAATCCTTCATAAATTCATTTGTTCTTTCTTATTTGCGGGCTTCCCTTGTGCACATGGTTTCTCTTGCATATCTACGTAGGACTTTCTCTGAACTTAGTGTCTCCAGCTAGTGACAACTCCTCTTCACATTACAAACGACAATGCTCTAATGTACACCACCGTGAACACATTTGCAAACAACAGCGACTGTTCCTCCAACAACAATGTGGCTTAAAGCTTTTCCTCCAACAAACTGGCGATCGATCTCTCATACACATCGATCTCATTCTGGCAGCACTATGATGACTGCTAGTCACACGCTCGACATCCTCGAGCACTCAGCTACTTTATCGACTCCTTTACACAAACAAGGGCACTGCTATGTAATTTCGTCTCTCTCTTAAAGCTGCCTACAAACATTGCGCTCGATCTATGCAACATGTTGATTAGTTTTTTCGATGACCTCATGAGTCGACGTCTCCCAATAATTTCTTCTCTCTCTTCGAGCTGCATACAAAGATTGCGCTCGATCTATGCAACATGTTGATTAGTTTTTTCGATGACTTCATGATTCGACCTCTCCCAAGGACTGCACAATGGATCTGTTCTATACAACGTCGATACATTGACTGTTATTTGCCTTTGCAGGACCTAGTTGGTGGACAGTTTTGGGAGAACAAGCCTAGCTTGGGCTTCCATAGGGCTACAAGCCCACGGGTTGGATGTTAGGGGCCTGCATGCAGGATGAGAGAGATCAGACTTGAAAGGCTTTGATGATGACTTGGACAACCTAGCCCAACCCTCACTTGCCAAATGATTTTCCCATGAAGGGAAAAACGTCCTATTTTTTAGCTTGACGTCAAGCTTTTGGGGCTAGGGCATAGTGGTGAGGTGCCACTCTTTTGACACATGGACATTTTGAGGAGGAGAGGATCTTCAACATGATGAGAGTGCTTAGATGCTTGACATGTGACCTTAGGAGGCCTACCCATGCTTCTCCAACATCAACTACTTCCTCAAAGTGGCAAAACATCCCCTAAAGGGGTGAAGTCCTCCTAAATTAGGGTTTTATTTGTGCAAAAAGTGAAATTTTAAGAGAATTGTTTAATATTTCTTTGTTAAGGGGGAAAGATTAGGGTTGTTGACCCCAATGTTGCGGTTTACTCCTTAATTTGTAGACAAACTATGTTAGCTACATTTTGTATAAATAGAGATCATAAGATCTCATTTTAAACACAACTCTCCCTCATTGTGAGAGGACATGGTCCAAATTTTTTGGCTATCTTGGATCTTTTATCTCTTGTGCACTTGTTTATGGCTATATTTATGAAACGTTGAGGGAGGAGGTCTAGCGCTAGCTTTGGATGATGCTTTCTAGCTCTTATGGTGGATTATATTGGCATTTCTCTTTATCTTGGTATGGTATTTTACTATTATGCTATCTTTTTTTCAAGTCAAGTATTGTTATGCTAGGATCTAAGTGGGAAGTATAAGGGCATACACCCCCACCATAGCCTTTGTCATTTTATGCTTCATCTCATTGATTATACAAAGGTTTTCTAAGAGAAGTATAAGGGCATACACCCTCTTAGTTTAAACTCTAGCTAGAGAAATTTGCCTTGGAAAGTAAAAGGGCTTACACCCCCAAGGAGGTAGTTTCTCTAGTTCTTTGTTGATTTGACTCCATTAACCCAATAGTAAAGGCACTAGTCATTATTTTTTGCATTGGAGATATAAATTCATTGTCTTGGGAAACATAATTTTTGACCTTTTGAAAGTTTTCTTGCTTGAAGTTGATTTGCCTCATTGAGAGGAGTCTTCTCCCACTAGGGCGTCCCCTCTCTCCCAGTACTCTAATTTTTGTTACAAAATTTAACCTACAACCATTACAGATGCATAACCCTATCCACTAACACTCTCATAACTCCTAAACTAACTCCTAAATTTGGCTCACTTACTCTACTAACTAGGGCGTATATTTTGGGCAAGTTATTGGTACTTTTCCATAGTTGATTTTGTTGTGAAATGCCATTGAATGCTACACCCATAAGGCTGAAATTTTCTGTAGAAAATACATGTTTACAACAACCAACTTCTCTTTCTTCTTAAGTGTCATTTTCCAGCCTATATTCATTGCTAAGTTTGATGCTGATTTACTTAACTAGTTTAGATATTTGTATGTTGATTTAGATATTTTCCTTGCTGATATAAGCTGATATCTACTGTTTTAAATTAGGGACAACAAGATTAAATTGTTGATCCAACTAACATCTATCATTGCAAAGTGTATTTTCTTGTGTCTCAGAAATGTACAATCATCCGAATAAATACTATACCTGTGGGGTAACGATTACTTGACTTGCAAGGCATCTATCCCAACCATTTATTACACTTATACTTGACCTCTAGGGCCTTCACTTGCATTTCCCTCCATCTCCATCTCAATTCCCCTAGGGTCACCAGGATCACCTCCCTAGAGTGACCTAGTCACCCTTGAAGTGTGGAACCTACATCGAGGTGACATTGGGTGTAGGATTCTCAAGTTGTAGCACTTGATTTGTGGTTCAGTTGGGATTTTCCCAACCTACAACTTACACTATAACAGTGCCAATTCTTCTCCTTCTTATCTTGTATCTTCAATTTGGGTATCATCTTGAATTTTTTCCCTTAGTTATTATTAAATTATATTTTTGTCTTTATCTTTAGCTTCATCTTCTCTTTTAGCTAGCTCCTAGTGCTTAATTTTTTTATTCAATTTCAACTTTCAATTCTTCTTCTATTTTACTAGAATTTTTTGCTTCAACTTCATCTTTCTTCCTCTTAACCTCTACGTCATCCTAGGCCTTTTCCTCATCTTCTTTTTTTTCCTTTTCTTATTCATCTTCCTTAGCTTTCCTCTTATATTCTACATAATTTTTAGCTTTATTTTCATCTTCCACTTTATTTCTCACATATATTCCTTGGCTTTGGCATCAACCTCTTTATTCTTTGCTAATTCTTCTCTTTTAGATACTTTATTTGTGCCTCTCCTTTCTCCTAGACTCATCCTTTGCTTTGGATTTTTCTAGTTCTTCCAACCTTTTCTTTTCTTATTATTTTCTCTTCTATTGGAAGGCTTGTCTTTCAACAACAACCCTTCCCACATCCTCTTTCTTTTTTCTTTCTTTTTCCTCAATAATTTCTTGCAAATTATCCAAGACTTCTTATTATAATGGAAGGAGATATTCAACTCAAATTTGTGTTTTTGAACAATGCTTGAGGGATCATGCATTTTCATTCCTTCCATATTAAATGATATTTCTCAATCTTCCCTCCTTCCATCTAGGCCCAAGTAGAATCGGTTAGTCCATACCTACCTACATATAATGGATAAGTTGGACATAGATTCTTTTGAAGCTTGATCAATCATGCATTAAGACCATGGAACTCAATCCGGTATCCAATTTCACGAATGAACAATTTTTAGGGACCTAACCCCTCACATAGGTAGCATAATACATTTCCATGTAATAAAGGTCAATATTAATAAGGCCTAGCAATAAGGAAGAATAAGTCCAATGTAAGAACACCTAATAGAAGCTTCCGCTTCTAGAAGGATCTTCATCTAGATGGTTCTTTTGATAGACATATTTAGTATAAATAGGAGTTGAGGGTATGGTAACTTTTGTCTTGGATATTATTGTAATAGAGCTCTTCTCTACTGGAGGCTTCCACCTCAAAGAGGAAAGTGAACATTGTTCTCAGTAATCAAAGTCTTCTTTCTGGTATTATTCTAGCATCATTTTGGTATTATTGTGGTGTTGTTCTGGTTATATTGTCATTCATCTTCCATTTCTAGCTATTTATTTTTGTTCTTCATACTTTTTATATCTTGAATATTACAGGTGGTATGAGAGCACCTTCCTTGGCAGAAAATTGTGGGTTAATTTTTTTCAGGGTAGAGACGTATTATGACATCTCTAAGCTATAAATATCTGTGGTATAGCTTGTGCTATAGATTTATGTGGTATAGCCTGTGGTATAGACATATTTCGAGAACAACACTCGAGAAGATACTCTCTAGTACCTGGGTAGTTGGGTAGTACGACTAAGGAAACAATCTAGCCTCCTTAGTTGGTTCCCTGTGATATTGGGCCGAGTACTACTGTTGGACCCCACACGTATATCAGAGAGCTATATCACATGGAAAACCCTTTTCTGTAGAACCCTTGAATACCTAACCCTTAGGACGGAAACAAAAACAGAAAAAAACAATATCTATTGCGGCACAACTATGTCTCCTGCATTCGAGTTGCAAAATTACTACACATTTCTTCTAGTTAAGCATTTGGGATTTTCATAACTGCAGTATTCTTCAAATCAGAGTATAACTCCACAGGAATAAAAAAAAAAGTCTGGATCCTGTTCACATCATTATTTGAGACCTATTCCATTAGATTTCTCTCTTCACCCTTATCGCAGTCATACCTATCATTTTTCAACAATTTTTTTTTCTTGCGAACCTGACCCCCTTCCAACACCCTTATTTGGGATTTACCCCATTGGATTCCACTCGTCGCTTTGATCATTGTGATACACTTCACCCATAACCCATTTTTTGTGTGGTCCCACCCTCTCCTCTTCGTGTTCCCTTGTCATCATGGCCCATACCCGTAGCCAAGACTTGGAAGCTCGCTTCACTACCTTGCACTCTAATTTCACAGAAACCCAACAAGAAGTACGACAACTCAGTGCCAATATTTCCACCATCAATCAAAAGATGCATTCCTCCATCACTGCCTCAATCATGGAACTCAAACAAGAGCTCAAACAAGACATTACTACCCATCTTGAATCTGTTGCTACGATGCTCTGCGCCAAGCTACATATCCCTACAGATCTTCCCTTATCTAACCCACCTTTGCATACCGAAGGTGAAACTTCCTCTCAATCCCAAAATTTTCAGCCCCATCACTTTCAGCGTGATCTACGCCTTCCATGTGTGGATGTGACCAAATTTGATGGATCGGATCCCATTGGGTGGGTAACTCAAATGGAACATTATTTCTCTTTGTATGACATTACAAATGAGTTGGAAAAACTCTGGTATGGTGTTCTCCATCTAGATCAAGAACGTTGGCAATGGTGGCAATGGAGAAAAAATGTTTGCCAAGAGTATGTGGCAGATATTTATGAACACTTTGACACTGACACCAACCATTTAGGCCATTTGACAAAATTGAAACAATCTGACATCTGAAAGACTTTATAGAAGATTTTGAGAGATTGACTTTTCGTACAAAGGGCATGTCTGATGCTTTTTTCTGAGAATGTTTTATTAGTGGCCTCAAGGATGATATTCGTGCTCATGTCCTCATGGCCCGGCCTCAAAGTTGGGTGGAAGATACTAAAAGAGCTAAGGAAGCACAACAGATTTTGTCTTCTCAAAACATAAAACCCTCCTTTATTCCTCGCACTAAACTAGTAACTCCCACTCCTCCTTCTACTCCACTAAATATCCAAAAATTGACCAAGGCCGAAATGGCTAAACACCAACTCAAAGGCCTTTGTTATAATTGTGATGAAAAATATTTTCTGGGACACAAGTGTAAGGAACAAAAGATTTTTATGGCCATCTCGGAGGATGTTTCAGAAGAGGATGTTGAGGCCCCCCTTGTGTCTGTGTCACCTGAACCCATTGACATAACCCTTCCCTTAAACCCTCCCGAAGTAGAACTGGTCATTTCCCTAAATGCTCTCACTGGATTTTCTGATCCCCAAACCCTCAATATAATTGGTTACATCAAACATAGGAAGGTCATGATTCTTATTGATAGTGGAAGCACCCATAATTTTATTCATTGCCGCATTGCCCAAGAAACTAATTGCTATATTTGTGCAGTCAATAATTTCCAAATCATGATTGCTAATGGTGGGTCCATGAAATGTGGAGGGCGTTGTGAAAATGTGTGTCTCCGAATTGGTGAATACCACCTGAAATATCATATGTTTTCTATCGACGTGGGCGATTGTGACATTATGTTGGGTGCAAAATGTCTAAGGACTTTGGGTCCCATTCTCATGGATTTTAAGGAATTAACCATGCAATTTGAGCATGAGGGCCAACAATATAAGTTCCAGTCATCACCTTTGGTTTCCCAGAGATCATTAGTTCCCATCGCATGGAAAATATGCTAAAAAAAGGTCATTCTAACATTATTGCCCAAATCCATGCCATACAAGCAACTGAGACACCCTCTGTGTCACAAGACCTCCAATCCATCCTCCCTAAACATCAAGTGTTTTTTTCCACTCTCCAGGGACTCTCTCCTCCCTATGGTTTTCATGATCATTCCATTCCCCTTATCCCAGGAATCCTTCCTCCCAATATCCGTCCCTATCGTCACCCCTTTTCCCAAAAAAATAAAATTGAGAAAATGGTTCAAGAACTGTTGAACACATTTGTTATCCGCCCTAGTACGAGCCCCTACTCTTCTCATGTGGTCATGGTCCTTAAGAAATAAGGTTCTTGGTGCATGTTTCTTGACTTCTGCACCCTCAAAAAACTCACAATTAAAGACAAATTTCCCATTCCTATCATTGATGACCTATTGGATGAATTAAGTGGCGCCCAGTTTTTTACTAAACTTGATATTCGTTCTAGCTACCACCAGATCCATATGAAAGAGGCAGACATTCCTAAGAATTCCTTTAGAACTCATGAGGGCCACTATGAGTTTTTGGTCATGCCATTTGGCTTGTGTAATGCTCCCTCCACTTTACAGAGCCTCATGAATCATGTCTTCCATCCTTTCCTCCGTCATTTTTTCTTAGTTTTCTTTGATGATATCCTCATCTACAACAAAAACTGGACAACCCATCTTGCTCATGTGGATCGAGTTCTCCATATACTCTCTCAGCACCAAGTTTTCCTCAAACAATCTAAATGTACTTTGGGCGCCTCAGAAGTTGAGTACTTAGGTCATCTTGTTGGAAAGGTTGGCATCAGGGTGGATCCTAAAAATATTGAAGCTATGAAAGATTGGCCTCACCCAAATACTCTCAAAAGCTTGCAGGGATTTCTGGGTTTAACAGGAAAGATTGTGACACCTCTCACTGCACTCCTTAAAAATAATTCTTTCACTTGGACTCTAGCACCTGCCTAAGATTTTCAAACCTTGAAGATGTCCATGTGAACCACTCAAGTCTTAGTCCTTCTTGATTTCACAAAGACCTTTGTCCTGGAATGTGATGCTTCCGGGAAAGGAATTGGAATTGTCCTTACGCAAGAGGGTCGGCCTTTGGCCTTTACCAGCAAACAACTATCCGAGAGAAATTTGGGCAAATCAATATATGAAAAGGAAATGTTGGCTATTCTTCATGCCGTGGATCTTTGGCGCCCTTATCTATTGGGGAAACACTTCCAAATTAAGACAGATCATCAAAGCCTCAAGTGTTTTCTAGAAGAACGCCTTTCCTCCCCCAAGCAACAAAAAAGGGTGACTAAGATCTTTGGATATGATTATGAGATCAGTTATAAGAAAGGTAAAGACAATGTGGTTGTTGATGCACTTTCCAAAAAATATGAAGATGAAGGGTCCATTTTTTCTCTCTCTTTCATTGTACCAGATTGGCTCCAAGTTGTTCCCCAGGAATGGCTACATGATCCCAAAAGTTCGCATCTGATACAATAATTGCAGCCCAATTCTCTAGTTTCCCCAGTGTACTCTTGACTCAATGATGAGATTCGATACAAAGGTCATTTTTATTTAAGTAAACAATCAAAAATTAAATCCACGTTACTTTCTGAGCTTCATGTTACACCCGAAGCTGGCCACTCCGGGTTTACCAAAACCTATGACTGAGTCAAACGTTCTTTTTTCTAGGAGGGTATGAAATAAGACATTCGTGATTTTGTGGTTGAATGTGATGTGTGTCAATGCAACAAGGGAGAAACAATCAAATCTCCTGGCACACTACAACCGCTTCCGATTCCACTTGCTATTTGGTAGGATATCTCTATGGATTTTATTGTAGGCTTACCTAAATCAGGCAATAAATCAATCATCATGGTGGTAGTTGATCTTCTTTCCAAGTATGTTCATTTCTGTGCTCTTCAACACCCATTTACAAAATCTACTGTGGCTCAAATTTTCATGGATCAGGTCTTCAAGCTTCATGGCATGTAGCATTCTATTGTTTCTGATCGCGGCCCAAATTTCATGAGCAATTTTTGGCAAGAACTGTTCAATCTACAAAGCACCCAATTGCATCTCAGCACAACTTATCATCCCCATACCGATGGTCAAACTGAAGTTGTCAACAGATGTTTGGAAACATATTTGAGGTGTTTTGCATCAGAAAGGAAGAATCAGTGGGATCAATGGTTACCACTATCTGAATGGTTGTACAACACTTCACACCATACAACTACATGCATGAATCCTTTTGAAGCGATATATGGACAAAATCCACCTTCATTTCTCTCATATTTTCCAGGTGTCTCGAAGGTCCAGGCATTTGACCAAATGCTTGCAATTCGAGAGGCTATTCTATGTACCCTCAAAGAGAATTTGGTCATGGACCATAATCGCATGAAGCAACAAGCATATCAAGGTCCCTTTGAATGTCAATTTGCAGAAGGGGATCAAGAGTTTCTTCGACTGCAACATTACAAACAAAATTCCCTCAAGGCTGACCATTGTCAGAAACTGGCGCCCAAATTTTAGGGTCCTTATATCGTTCTCAAGCATGTGGGACAGGTGGCCTATCAATTAGCTTTTCCCAGTCAATCCAAGCTCCATCACGTTTTTTATGTTTCCTTCTTAAAGAAGGTTATTGGAACTAAGTGCCAAACTCAAACCAGCCTTCCCGAGTTGGACGAAGAAGGCTCCATTTGGCTACATCCGGAAGCAGTTTTGGACCAGCGTGAGCGTCGACTGCATCAATAAACCATCAAGGAAGTGTTAGTCCAGTGGAAAGATACAACTCTAGTAGATGCCGCTTGGGAACCAACTACCATTCTGCAACAATTTCCCCATCTCAAGCCTTGAGGACAAGTTTGTTTTTAAGGGGGAGGACATGTTAGGGCCCTAACCCCTCACGTAGGTAGAATAATATATTTCCATGTAATAAAGGTCAATATTAATAAGGCCTAGCAATAAGTAAGAATAAGTCCAATGTAAGAAGAGCTAATAGAAACTTTCGCTTCTAGAAGGATCTTCCTCTAGATGGTTCTTTTGATAGACATATTTATTATAAATAGGAGTCGAGAGTATGAGAAATTTTGTCTTGGATATTATTGTAATCGAGCTCTTCTCTACAAGAGGTCGCCCCCTTGAAGAGGCAAGTGAACATTGTTCTCAGTAATCAAAGTGTTCTTTTTGGTATTATTCTGGCATCATTTTAGTATTATTTTGGTGTTGTTCTGGTTATATTGTCATTCATCTTCCATTTCTAGCTATTTATTTCTATTCTGCATACTTTTTATATTTGGAATATTACAAAAATCCATTTGGCACATATTTTAGAATAGTATGTGGTGCTTGAGTAACACCATAGATCTTGATGTAAGTAAAATAGTTATCCAAGTACCAATATCCGATGTCCTTTAATACTTCTATGGCTTTTAGAGATATCCTTAGATAGGGTTTAAAAATATAATGTAATAAAATGGTTCCAAGAAACCATCATAAATGAGAGAAAATTGATATTTTTACCTGTTCTTCATAAATGCTCAAAATATAGCTGAACATGGGGTTGTTATAGAGACTTAGACTAGCCTAATCCTGTGAATGTGTTAGAGGCACACACCACATTCAATAGATAGGAATACATATAAAACTCTAGGGTTGAAATGAGTGCATATGTTTGAGCCATTCCTATAGCTTCTGTTAGTGTGTTGAATAAGATAGTTTCCTAGTTGATAATTTTTCCCCTCTAATCATCTCATAGATAATTTTCACCCAATCAATTCTCACATGAGTTGCATCTTTCTCTTCATGTATCCTTCTTACTAGTTAGGTTTCCCATGTGTACCCTGTTATCCCATGACTCCTATATAATCATAAATTCCTAGTACACCATCTTTGTATATCGTGACCTTAGGTGTATTATGGGGAAAAGTTAATTACTTAGAGCTTTGAATTTTCTCCCTTCCTCATACCAATAAACATGAATCTCATAGAAGTTATGGTCCTCGGAAAACACTTTAATCCATTTGCTCGATAAGAAAATTTGAACAATTAACATTTCATAGTAGGCTTGAAATTTGTAAATGAAAATGATCCAACACACTTTCCCTAGCCATTTAGAATCCTCTTAGTAATAACCTCAATATGTTGTATCGAATATTTGATCATGAATCCTCTTAGTACTAACCTCAATATGTTGTATCAAATATTTGATCATTTATACATACGTAGCAATGGAGATATAGATATTTCATTATGTATTAAATATTTCTTCAAATTTTGTGCTATGGCAAGTTCTTATTCTTCTCTTTCATTAATTTCTCATCATCTCATGTCCCTTTCCCATATTTAACCAAATGGAATAGTTCATTATATATGAGGGACCCATCAATTCCAATAGTGTATGATGTGTTTATGTAAATGGACAATTTCAAATCTTTATGAGCTTCCATGATCACTTTCTTTCCCTTATATATTTTTCCTCCTTAATTGATGACTCTACTAGTGTGGATGTCTTCTTGATTGCTAATGTTGTTTCTTCAAAATTTTCTATTACTAATTTTTGTTGCGTGTCTTTCTTCCTTCTCCCATATCATTTGAATTAACAGATTCGTCTTAGCAATTCGAATAAAAAAATGTATTTCCAAGATGAAAATATCAACCCAATTTAAGGTATGATCTTTAAATTAACATATTCATCTTAGGACTTCGAATTAAAAAATATATTTCAAAGATGAAAATATCAACCCCAACTTAAGGTGGATGAACATCCCAACTTAAGGTGCATGAACATTGTAGTAGACACTAAGATTGAATTTTGAGTTCATATTCACAGCTTGAAATTGGGTTGTTAAAGGGATACTAGAGTTTGAATTTGGTATGAAACAAGAAAATACCATGCAGGCTTCAAAATCAGTTCATAAGAAAAATGAAGGGAAAAAAGGAGCTATTTGCATGTGGTTACATAGAGGTAAACACTTTTTACATGGATGAGAAGAAAAATTTAATAAGATGAATGCAATGACTATCTATATTCGAACTAAAAAGTATTTTTAATGCAATATGGATAGTACCACAAGATAAAGAAAAAAGCCATTTAACTAGTTTATTTTAAAAGAATATCCATTTACGAAAACATAATAAGTTCGAGATCGAGCACATACTAGGTGATGTCCAACAATAGATTGTTATGTATAATATGTCAAATTCATATAGATTTCTCTGCAATTTCATGTCTTACAAATGGAATAAATGGAATAAAAGGTGTTAGTTAAACGTTTTATTTTTGGGTTTTTTTGTGGGAATTTGGTGAAGTAAATTTAGATAAAATCACTATTTTTTGTTGTTTAAATTGTATTTCTGAATGTATAAATAGATTTAGGGTGTTGAAAAATCCCTGTAACATTAGAATTATACAAACTTAGCAATTCAAATTTACAAATCCAACCATTCATCACTAGATTTCGGGGAAAATCAAATAAAAAAAAATTACCAAAAAACATCCAAAAGTAAAACGTTGTTACAGAAAAACATCCAAAAAGTACTGCTAAATAAAATCATCAATTTGAGGTATCTGCCATTAAAACTATGCATGACTTATGTTAGAAATTTAGATTTATATTTAAAAAATTGAAGGGACATGTTACAATTATTTATAAATTTGAAAAGATGGTGGTTTGATTTAGGACACAATCAAATCTTCAACTTTGCAGGAGTCCAGTTTGCCTGCAATACATTGTCATAGAGCCTGCAATACATTGTCATATAAAAGAATGGGGCAGTGACCATGAAAAATAGCGTGGGTCTGTCCACCATCCGTCTGCATTCTTCGTTAAAAGAGAGACAAGTACAATTGAAGGCAGTTAGAGCCTTTCGCTCGATTGCAGACTGGACTGGATCGTACACCAGGATATCACTCACAAATTTAAATCTCTCTCAATAAAATCGCTAAACCTAACTGCATGTGTCTCTTTTCCTGATCACTCTGACTCTCAGAATCTATTTTTCCAATGCCATAGATAACCAGTTGTAATTTTGAATAACGTGGGTCTCCGCGTATTACCCTTTTTATTCGTGCGACCATTTCTGGGCCCTGCATTTGTTCAATAAATTCTACATAAAACAAAGATTTCTCCAACTTTTCTTGAGCGAACTGTATTTTGTTGATTAATTCCTGAACTTTTCCATTAGTTTCTATATCAATCA
>SNQJ01S0030681.1:36251-50868 GCA_010110895.2 Picea sitchensis | reverse complement strand
TTAACAATAAATATATTCGTTAGATTTTTCCTTCAAAGAAAAACAAAATACAATTCCCAGGTTTCCCTGAGGTCCAAGTGGTGTAACCTGCAACTCTTATACCATATGTAACAAACCCCAAATTCCACTCAATTTTTTTTTTCCTTTTCCTAAACTCGGAAACAATAATCTAACAAATTTTACTCTTGTTATCCATTGAATTACATCCTAGCATTTTTCATTAACCTGATTCACTATGAAAATTCATGCTACTGTAATTAGGGTCATGTATGTAATTTCATTATTCAACTAGTAACTATGACTATAATCAACCATAACATAGGTGTAATGAACATCAAATTTGACATAATTTATTTATTTCGGTTTTTACTTACAAGACTTCATAATGAAAAGGTAGTGGTGCTCATTATGATTACATATTTATGTGTTTTTTGTCATAACGGATCAATCTTACACTAGACTAACTTTGAACTATATATAAGGGTCTCTCTGAAGTAACTAGTACCTTCTTAAACACATACATTGTACTCATAGGTATAAAATACATAAACTTATACCCAAAACAATAGACTGTATAAGGCCTAGCAAATAAGTCGATAACATTCTAGGTCATTAAAAGGATTCTTCTCATGAATTCTTTATGCTTACGGTTCTTTTAAACACTAAGCTTACCACCTTTTTGGTAAGGAAAATCTTTCTCCAAAAACTCTAATTCAACTGAGTCTTAACTAAGTACTTAGCTTAACAATGTTATACATAGCCGATAGTCAATCCGAGACGAGAACAATTAACCCTAACTGGTCTCGATTAGTCACCTTTTGAAAGAGACGACCATTAAGTTTGTATTAAGGTAATTTAAGGTGAAAGGTGTGCCTATCAGAGGAGTTAAGACTTCTCTCCTGCAATCAATGAAAGCCATGTATGTATAGGTTACGACGACCCTCTCACCTATCCTTCTTCAAATATTGTCTTGCCAAATTTTCCCTAACACATGGTCTGACCCACCTCGTACTTCGACATTTACTTTGGTATTTCACCCTAAACTTAGGGTTAGACAATCCCTTCCCTCGTCATTCTGACCCTTAGAAAACATCGAATCTATGTACTGCTCCTTTGGTGTGGAGAAGAATTTATTTTGGAGGTCGTTTCTCTGCAGTCCAGTCGATAAGGCCCGCCTCCCTGGTAAGTTCCTATTAGGTTATCGTATCTCAAACAAAGGCGTAGAGATTTGGAGTCTTAATTCAATGAAGGTCCTTTTTATTCTGTAGTTCTTGCCACAGATTTTTTCTACGTTTCTCCCTTGATGCGAATGCTTGAATTCCTTCGGAGCTAATCTTGTTCAAAAACAATTTGGATTACCCATGTATTTCTATTTTGGTATTTCAAAGGTTTTCGACACTCCGTCTCCTCGTTCTCAAATTTTAGAGGCTTATTAGTTTAGTTTCCTGGTAATTTAGTTTAGGGTTTCAATATGCCCAAAAGTCATACTACTTCATGCTCCTACCCGGTGGTTATACAACGAGACCAGGCATTGGATGCGTATGAGTTTTTTTTTTCATTTTTTTAAAAGTGAAAGAAATGGGTGTAGCCTATGTGTCACACCTCTTTTTCTTTTCGATCTTTCCTCTGCGAAGGGTGTGTCCACCTGTCGACATTACACTCAGGCCCATAAAGGGACCTATTCAAGGAAGCCCACAATCATTACTTATTTGGTATAACTACAAAATCTGTCTAAGTTGTTCACATCCAGCTCCTGGAACTATCTTGGTGTATGTGGCTCTTGAGTAAAAAGGTTCTTTGTGTATTTTATAAAGACCCTTTCTTCCATCGAATGAAAATCAAACATAAGCTTTCCTCGTGTTGGTGACACTGTATGTTGCAAGGCGACCTCACGGGAATCTAGTTATGACAATTTCTGTATTGACTGCTTGACTTTATTACTTTTTGTAATCTCGATTTTGGGAGGGTTTAAGAGTCCAATGACTGGGTATAGTCTCAATTTGAAGAATATTTTTGACACAACTCGACTTATATTGTCTAGTCATTTAAGGAAGCTAAAACTGTCATCTATTGCACTATGTTTGAATTTACTGATTATTGTAAATTTCTTTTTGTTTCGTTATCTTTATTTTGTTCAAAGTACTAGTAAAGTCACTAATGATGGGTCTTGTTGGTGTGAGGACTCATCATAGATTTACTGCACCCTTCTCCCTCGGCCCAAACATATATCTAGATAGCAGGCAACGGGGCAAGGATCCGAGCCCGTGCGTCATAAGATAAGTGTCTCTTTGGAAAGAAACTATTGGTTTAACGTTTATCATCCTGTTGAAGTTTTTCCATTACTTAATCTTCGAATAAAGACTATTAATTACACTGTTTTGTTTTCTTTACAAGGTTTCTGTCTATCCAAATCTCGGGTACCCACCCCTGCCTTCGGCGCACAAGGTAATCGGGTTCCGAGACCATCATTTCTCAGGCTACACTCTATAGGTTCTAGAACATCCAAGGAAGATCATGGCTTCAACTAGTTCTGTTATAATTAGTTCCTTTTGACTTCGGTAAAGTTTTGATGAAGTAAACCCCCTCGAGTTGTGTTACCATTGTTGGCATAGCGATAGTTCTGATATAAGTATTGAATCCATACTTTTGATTTTAGATCGGGTCAACTATTTAATAAGTTTTTTATTTATTAAGTGGCGATTGTGGTCGAAATTACTGGGAATGATATATTTGAATCATAGAGAATCTGTCTCTTGATTTCAAACACTGAACTTGTTATTTAGAAAAGAAATAAAGGAGTCCAAAAAACTCGATTGTATTTGTTCCATTTGACTATTCCGTTACAAAAAATAATTTTTTCCAGAATCTAACAATGGAGTTACTCGTACCCTTTGTTTTATTATATTTGATTCATAATGAAAGAAGTGCATCGGGGTTGTTGCTTTAGCTAGAATATTCCAACTCATACATATATGATTTAGTTGTGGTTACCTGTCTGTCAACAAATTTATCATGCTCATAGTACATGAACAAATATATATACACACACACACACACACATATATATACTTACTTGCTATTGTAGACATTAGATTCTGGATTTCCTTCTATAATGTCTGCCAATAGTAAATAGACATATGCTTACCTATATGTACTATAGTTATATCATGGAAAAGTAATGATTTATATTAATCTAATACCACACTAAGTGGGTAGATAGCGACTCGAGTAAACTTATGACTCTGAGTTTGTATTTACAGAAATATACATACTCCATATATATATAGACTAGTTTCCAGTATGTTCATGCCTAGATAGTTCTCTACCATAAAATTTTGATGTAAAGGAAATTACCCTATAGTTACTTTTGTATAGCAGAATCTAGTTACAGAAAATGATTACTTCCAAAACTCAATCATATCAGATCCATTCGACTGTACTGACAAAATAAAATAAATTCTAACCTTTGTTCAGAATCTAATCCAATCATAAAGAGTTGTTGAGAAATTGATTTTATAAGATATTCTATCATCATTTGGGCTTCACAAATTCGTATCTTTGAACATATTTCACCTAGGTTATTGTATCCATACAAAATTTAATGGTTTCACTACAACTGTGACTAATTCATTTCACAGAGATGGAAAATAATTCAATTCAGGTTTAACAAATACATCACATCAGATATACGATCATTCAAACAGAGAAGGAAAATATTACATATCTGAACCAGTTCGCAGGAAGACAAAGGTAACATCCACGTTCCTCCCAATTGTAGAATAGGTCATCCAAATCACTTGCCCAGTCCACCCCCTAGCCTGACCATGAGTCCATGAGGGAAAACTTGGAAAACTCATCCTCAGAAATGCCTTTCAATTCTAGAAGATTCCTCTTGCTTCACACTCAATCAGTAGTGTTCATAACAGCAAGAAAGCCAGTAGTCTCATTTCCCCAGCATATTAGGCAACATCTTGCCTCCTTGCATATGCTATTTAACAAAACAAATCCCTTTTTTCCCAAGTCTTTCTTTCCCCCTTGGGAATTTTCGCAGCTTTCTAAATCCCTAATTTTTAGGGGCCGCCAATGGCCAAATCTCTGATTTTACACTTGTAACAATCAGCTTAGAGGTAGTTCCAACATGTTCCCCAGTCATGGAGTCATGGTCAGCTGATTTTAACATGGTTGTTCCATTTTTCCTCCTGCAATCAATATAAAATATTTTGTTTTCATACAAGTGTCATAGTCAAATAGTTAGTTGGGTCAAATCAGATCTCTGCCCAACAATCATAATATTTAATTACAATTATCAAATTCGAAATTCGGAATTTCCATAAATGGAAAAAAAATTCCAAATTCGAATTTACTAAAAGTGGAATAATTTTCCAACAATTTTTTAAATTTCAGAAATACTTTATTTTTGGGGATGTTGCGTCCTTTCCCCCTTCAATAAAACACTATCCTCAGTGTCCGTTCCTTTCTTGGAACATGATTGGATGATATTTCAACAAATCTCCCTCCAACTCCCAAGTGGCCTCCTCAGGACTAAAGTGCTTATGTTGCACCTTTACCTGAGCGACGACTCTGTTTTGAAGTGCTAGTTATCTCCAGTCCAGAATATGCAGGGGTTCCACCTGGAACTCGCCTTCGAGTTCCACCTGCACCAAGTTCCAATCAATCATATGAGTAGGGTCATGAACATACTTTTTCAACAAAAAAATATGAAATACATTATGAATTCTTAGATTAGTTGGGAGTGCAAGTTGGTATGCTATATGTCCAATTCGAGCTAGTTTCTCAAAGTGCCCTCTAAACCTGGCTGCTAGCTTGGCACAGTTTCCTAACTTCAATGAACTTTTTCGGGCTTTGACTTTCAAGCAAACATGGTCTCCCGCTTGAAATTCCAAGTGTCTTCTTTTCTGATATGCATAGCTCTTCTGCCTGTCCTGTGCTTCTTTTAAGTTCTGTTGTACCTTCCTTATCATATTCTCCATTTCTTGGAGCATCTCTGGTCCAACCATGTGTCTGTCAACCAGGTTATCCCAGCTAATTGGAGTCGTACACTTTATGTCGTACAATACCTCGAAAGGGCTTAACTTAGCCGAAGTTTGGTACCCATTGTTATAAGCAAATTTTACCAAGTGTAGATAGTCTTCCCACTTGTTTGGTTTTTTTCTTATGTACACGCGGAGCATATCCTCTACGATTTGGTTTGTCCTTTCGGTCTATCCGTCCATTTGTGGGTGATAAATCGTACTGAAATTCAAATTAGTATTGAGCCCTGCAAACAATTCCTTCCAAAAAGTGGATGTGAATTTTACGTCTCTATCTAAAATCACCATTTTAAGAATACCATGCAATCTAAAAATTTCTTTCATAAATATTTTAGCAAGGTTTATAGCTTTAAAGGTAGACTTTACAGGAATAAAATGTGCAGACTTACTGAGTTTATCGATTACAACCATAATAGAATCATTTTGTTTCTGAGTTTTAGGCAAACATGTTATAAAGTCCAACGATATGGTCTCCCATTTCCATTCTGGAACTGGTAATGGCTATATGGATGTTTGTCATCTATTGCTGGGTAGACCATGGCAATATGACAGGAATGTGATTCATGATGGGAGGATGAATACATATACCTTAGAAAAGAATGGGAGAACTCATATGTTGCTTCTAATCAAAGATAAGGAAGTGAAACCGGAAGTAAGTAACACTGTACTTCTCATGAGTGGGAAGGAACTTCTTACAGAGATTAAGAAGGAGGAGGAACCGCAATTCATTGTGGTCAGAAAATCGAGGATTGTTTTGACCATCACAAGAGTGGACGATTTACCAGAAGAGGTTCAGGAACTATTGGAAGAGTTCACTGACATTGTAGTGGATGAACTACCTCGTTCGTTGCCACCGATCAGAAGTGTGAGTCATCATATTGATATCATACCTGGAGCTAGTTTTACAAACAAAGCAACGTACAGATTAACGCTGCAGGAGAATGAAGAGGTCAAAAGACAAGTCCAGGATTTGTTGGACAAAGGTTTGGTCAGAGAAAGCTTGAGTCCATGTGTTGTTCCGACAGTACTCAGTCCAAAGAAAGACGAAGGCTGGAGGATGTGTACTGATTCAAGAGCCATTAACAAGATAACCATCAGGTATAGATTTCCATTGCCAAGGATGGATGATTTGATGGATTGCTTAAGTGGAGCAATTTTTTTTTCGAAGATTGATTTAAAAAGTGGTTATCACCAGATTCGTATGAGGGAAGGTGATGAATGAAAAACAACCTTCAAGACTAATNGTATGAATGTCTTGTTATGTCGTTTGGCTTAACAAATGCGCCAAGTACCTTTATGAGGTTGATGAACGAAGTCCTGAAAGAGTTCATCGGGAAATTTGTCATTGTGTATCTGGATGACATACTGATTTTCAGTAAAACAAGGGACGAGTATCTGAAACACTTGGCTATTGTAATGAAGAGATTACAGCAAGAGAAACTGCTCATAAACATGAAGAAATCCTCATTTATGAAGACAGAGCTCATTTACTTGGGATTTGTTATTTCTGCAGATGAGTTGAGGATGGATCCAGATAAGGTGGAGGTAATTAAGAATTGGCCGTCACTGAAGAACATATTTGAGGTGAGAATTTTTCACGGGTTAGCTAGTTTCTACCAAAAGTTCATCAGGAATTTCAGTGGAATTAGTGCAGCAATGATGGATACAGTGAAGAAAAGACAAAAATCTTTTCACTGGACAGAAGAGGCTGAGAAGAGTTTTAATTTGTTGAAAAGGAAGATTACGGAACAACCAGTTCTGATGTTGCCGGATTTCCGAAAGACGTTTCAAGTGAAATGTGATGCAAGTGGATTTGCAATAGGGGCAGTCTTGAGTCAAGAAGACAAGACAATAGCATACTTCAGTTAGAAACTGAACGAAGCGAAAGTGAAATACTCCACTTATGATAAGGAGTTTTATGCTTTCATAAAAGCATTGAAGAAATGGAGGCATTACTTGATTCTCAAAGAGTTTGTCTTATACAGTGATAATCATGCACTACAGTTTGTGACTCAACAAGAAAAGTTGAATCAGAGACATGTAAAATGGGTTGAGTATATGCAAAATTTCACTTTTGTGATTAAACATATTTCGGGTACTGCTAACAAAGTTGTTGATGCTTTGAGCATAAAGTGTTTGTTGTTGCAGGAGGTCAAAGTCAAAACACTGGGTTTTGATGATCTCAGGGACATGTACACAGATGATCCAGATTTTCAAGAGGTGTATGAGGCAGCTGAGAATCCAGTTCTCAGAGATAGGAGCCAATGGGCAGAATACCTGATCCAGAAGGGATTACTATTCAAAGGTAATCAACTTTGTATTCCAAAATGCTCCATGAGGGAGAATATGCTGAAGGACAAACACAGTGGAGGATTAGCAGGACACTTTGGTCATGACAAGATGTTCGCAAAGTTGAATGAGTCATATTTTTGGCCGGGAATGCGAG
Organism: Picea sitchensis; assembly: GCA_010110895.2. Classification (NCBI taxonomy): domain Eukaryota; kingdom Viridiplantae; phylum Streptophyta; class Pinopsida; order Pinales; family Pinaceae; genus Picea; species Picea sitchensis. The sequence goes on along the minus strand of SNQJ01S0030681.1, from coordinate 43,371 downwards.
AAAATGTTAAGAGATTCGTGGACAGATGTAAAATTTGCCAGCATTCAAAGGGAAGGAGACATAATGCGGGGTTCTATCAACCATTGCCCATACCTGAGAGGCCATGGGATGCAATCAACTTGGATTTCATATTGGGGTTGCCAAGAACGCAAAGAGATTTTGATTCAATCTTTGTGGTGGTGGATAGGTTTTCCAAGATGGCACACTTCATTCCATGTCAGAAGACCAGTGACACAACTCACATTGTGAAACTGTTTTTCAAAGAAGTCATTCGACTTCACGACTTACCAAGGAGCATAGTTTCGGATAGAGATACGAAGTTCGTAGGACACTTCTGGAGGACCTTATGGAAAAAGATGGGAACTAACTTATCATTTAGTTTAGCTTATCATCCTCAGACGGATGGACAGACAAAAGTGGTGAACAGAAGTCTGGGAGACTTGTTGAGAAGCCTGGTGACAGGACACCACAGTCAGTGGGACAACATATTACCACAAATGGAGTTTGCTTATAATGATTCAATCAATAGAAGTACAGGGCAGAGTCCATTTCAGATTGTCTATGGCATACAGCCGAGTGGAATTTCTGAATTGAGAGATTCAGAACAAAATGTGACTAGGAGTGCTAGTGCAGAACATTTCGCAGAGGCGATGAAGGAACTTTACAACCAGGTGAAGGAGCGTTTGCAAAATTCAAGCCAGGAATACAAGCGAAGAGTTGATCAACACAAAAGACAACTTCAATTTGAAGTTGGTGATTTGATTCTGGCACATCTGAGAAATGAAAGGTTCTTGAGAGGAACATATAATAAACTGAAGATGAAGAAGATCGGGCCATGTAAGATCTTGAAGAAATTTGGGGAGAATGCTTATGAGATTGAATTACCCGATGGGATCAGAATTTCTCCGATATTCAATGTCTCAGATTTGTATCCATACAAAGCTGAGGAAGCAGGAACAAGTGATGAACAGTCAGAGGTTTAGTGGCAAAAGCAGATGCCAGTTGTAGAGACGCCACAGATGGAAAGCATACTAGACAAATGAATTAGCAAGAAGACCAGAAGAAAAGAATACTTTGAGTATTTGGTTAAATGGAAGGGCCATCCAGTTGAAGATGCCAGTTGGGAGAGCGAAGTAGAGATTCAGAAGCATGGATAGACCGTGCGAGAGCTCATGGATAGGAGCCCATGAAAATTTTCAAGTGAGGGAGTATGATGCAGGAGCATCGTCAACATCAAGCGAGCATGAGGCAAGCGCAACAAATTTTGAGCACATGATAAATTGTTTAAAACTTTTGAAGAGTGGATGCGCCAAACTTAAATGTGATAATTAAGGAGAGGCGTACTTGTATATTGTAAAGGACCTTGAACGATCCGCTCTCGTCCATAGTAGGTAGAAGGCATTTATGTTAGTAGGTAGCTTTGAATATTAGATTAGACAGTTTTAGAAGGAGTGGAGGGAAAACGGATATAGACACCCTCACTTGTATCATTGTAACATTAACAGAGAAGAGAGCATAGAAAAAGAAGCAGAGAGCTGCGTAGCAGACTCTATGTACAGAAGTTCTGAATTAATACAAAGAAGTTGTGATTCAGACTCATGGTGTCCATATATTCTCTGTGTATGCATCTTTAATTATTATGCTCATGAATGTTTTACGCTTTCTGTCATGAAATTTCTTTTATGCTATGTATGAATGATTTCTTGTTGAATGGTTGAAATCTGAGAAGAGGAAGAGTAAGGAGAATGAGTTTCAATTGTTTCTCTATCTGAGCAATATTCCTGCAAGGAGTGCAGTTGAATTGTCTGCAAGGAGGGCATCGACAAGGAGTTCAGAGGGTTGTCTCTGAAAGCTCAGGAGAGATAGCTTTTTTACTCATTTCCTCAGAGGTGCAGTCAGGCACAGAAGTCATGCAAGGTGTGCACAGACGAAGCTTCAATCCAGGGTTTGAAACCTGAGAAGTTATTGAAGGATTGTTGCTGCAGAGCATGCGTAAGGTCGAAGAGAATCCAACACTTCAAGTGTTTGGAGGTTGCCGCAAGGGGTGTGCGCGAGAGTCTTCTCTAAGACTCAAAGTTGTGAGAAAGCTCAGGAAGGATAAGGCCTTAAAATCCGTTGAAGGGTAGCGCAGGGAAGTTGCGACTGGAAGTATTAAGAAGGTGTCGTAAGTTTTCACCATAGGCGGACAAGTTTGTGGAGGAACACTCAGATCATTTGCAGGAATCGTCAAGGAGAAACAGACGGTCAGAATCCTTTGTAGAGGATTAGTGAAAATACGTCAGCCGTGAGATATGACAAGGGAGCGAGGAGGTTACGGTCGGGTTTCCAAGGTACAAGCTCAGGGTATTGAGGACCATCATATCTCACTCAAATACCCGTCAACCGTTGGATCAGTCGAGATTTGCACAAGGTTTAAGTTTCATGAACGGGAGGAGGAAAAGCCCGACGAGAGGCATGGCCATCTGGATTTTAGCATTCGTGAAATCGAGTCACAAGGACGAGAGATCGGGAATTTTCATAGTGAAAATCCCATAATCAATTTGAGCCGTCCATCTTGAGGAGACACGTGGCGATAATCGAGCACCCGTCGGTATTTCGACGACCGGGGTTTCGAGTTGACAGAGAAATTGTGTCATCGGGGCATCGCAAGTCGCGAAATCCCGAGACTGAATCAGGACCCTCCATCAGTTTGAACACGTGGTGGGGATCAAGAGTCCATCGGCATTTCAGAGATTAAGAGGACAAGAGTCTGAGACCTTTTGAGCCTCAAAATAGCAAAAGGATCACAGTCGTGGATCTCAGGAAGGACACATGTTGTGTGATCATCCAAATCGGGGATTCGATCATCGGGACTCATATAAGTGAGTGTTTTGGCTTTGCAGTTGGCGAAGTCTGAGATTTGATCTGAACCATCCATTCATTTGGGACGCGTGTCGAAAATCCGAAGAGGACAGGGTTTGACGTTTCGTGGATCTTGAAGACGGGAAACACTCGCATTTCGGAATTGCGAAGTCCGAAATTCTGAACGGAGGAAAGCTCTGTTATGGGGCCCAACTGACGTCATCTCGTCATAACGAGGAATTGGGAATTTCCACGGTGAAAACCCCGAAGCAGACAAGGACCGTCCATCCTTGAGGACGCGTGCCAACAATCGCGACTTTCGGGAAAAGTCCCGAAAGAGAAGTCATATCGGGAAATCGAAATTAGAGAGTTCGAGGGTCTCAAAGACAAATACATTTCGACATCAAAAACCCCTAAATCTCGATAGGAGATAGGACATGGTCATATAAGGTAAGGTCGTGTGGACCACGAGCCTAGCCCAAGGGGCTAACCGAAGTTGTAGTATCACGTGATATCAGAGATCGAGAATTCGAGAAAGCCAAGGCTTGTGGCATCAGGGATTGGAAAACCCCGAAACCTGATTGTTACTTTTCTGTTGTGAACGAAGAAGTGATTGGGCCTAAAAGCTGTAAGGAGCAGGAAGACCTGTGGGTCGATTTTAAATAGAGATTCCAGTGGAGAATCGAAGGAGCCACTTCGTCTCGAGGTGAACTTTGAACAATCCTTAAGACCGGGAGGTCAGGTGTGGGACCTGCTGAGGTACTTGCCTGGGTGGAGGCCATCAATATGCATCTATTTTTTATGACATTATGAACATATAGGTTGTATGTTGAAGTTATGAGCGTCATAATAACAACTAGTCAAAATTAAATTCAAGGTATTAGATTGATTAAAGATGAGATTATAGAGTGTATTCTCTAATTTATATTTCTATCAAAAAATCATATTATCTCAGTATAGAGGACAACTCGAAGAGAATACTTGTCATCCTGAGCAAAGGAGTCTAGGAAGAAAAGAAAAAAAACTCATTCTTGAGGACATGACTCCAGGTTCTAGGCTTGATTGATTAAGTTGATAAGATTCAAACTTGCACATGTCAAGTTTGATAACTGCCTCATTACAAGTAAAAACTATAGTTGAGATAAGCAGTATTTAAAAGAATTTATACTTGGTAGCATATGAGCATTATTAACATGAATGCTTATTGAAATCACTTACCAGATACAACTAACATCTCCTATAGGAGAAACTTCTTGTTTTGGTTCCATATTACCATGGAGGAATAATTGATCACAACACTAGAAGAGTGTTTCTCTAATTTTGTATTGTATTTCTTACTTTTTGACTCGTGTTTCAGGTGTTAGAAAATAATAGTTGTGCTCGTTTCACCATAGACAATATAGCAATATTGTCACCCAACCATAGGCCAAAGCCACCCCCGACCACCTTAACCTTGACAGAGATAATAATTCTGGAAGAAAACCATAGGTCCAATACCCAATCAAGGTAGCATACCACTCTCCAGAGCTAGCATACCAAGAAGAAAGTTCAAACCATAACCAAGAGAAATTCCAAGCCTAAAACCGAAAATACTAGTTACAGTAGTTGCAGCTGCAACTACTCTCCAAACTTGTGTACTTAGTAAATTCTACAGTTGCGAGCTATGTGTGTCCAAATGAGCTCTGGAATCCTATATTTATAGTTCTCTTCCTTAGTTTTCTGTGCCGACTTCTCTTTCTGGAGACTAAAAACTCGATATTGATTATTTTCTATAATCGACTTGTTCTCTAGGGTTATGTTGAATTATTTAGGGTTTCTTCTTGCTTCCCGGAATATTATATTCTTGTCAGGGTTACACGTGGAGGGTTAATACCTCCTGCAGCTACCATAGTATTAACACTCCCTCCTAAATATGGAGGTATTGAAAGAAATTGTCTTGAGCACAAATCTCCCATTTGATCGGTAGCATAATCATAGCCACATAGGCTATCTCATGATTAAATCATGAGCACCATCATCATTATCAATATCATATGATAGCATCAACTGCATCATCTCTCGAATCCATACTCCATCTGAGTAATCGAGCATGATGTTGAATAAATCACCCACTCCATAGAGTGATTCAAGAACTATTCTTCTAATCCGGACATATGTCCTAGAAGAATAAGTGTTCCAATAGATGTTGGAAGCCACGTCATGGAATACAAGGACTATTCTTCTAATCTGAACACACGTCCTAGAAGAATGATTGTCCTAGACCATTTTCCTCGTGGAGAATGTCGGTCCACTAGCAAACTAACTACCCATCTAGCTGGTAATCATTTCCAACACTACTGATAGTCTTCATGGCAATCATAACAATGTCATTCAATAGAACACAATTGTGTCTATCCATAGTAGTACACAACTACTATCCAGTCGTACACAACCACACCAAGTATCACACAGAGACTTAATCAGTGACACATAGTCACAATCAGTGGAACACATCCACCACAATAGCATACATCTACTGTCCATAGACATACAGTCTCCACAGTGATCATGTCATCTGATATCAACCTCCACAAAACAATATCATGATATAAATTGAGTCATCTGGGCCTTTCTTCCACTCACATCTGTGAGATCTAGAAGAGAATCTTCCCTCAGAAGGTAAAACATCATCCATGGTCTATCTGGACTATTCTTCTTAATCATAGAAGAATAATTGTCCCTGATTTCTGAGCCTAGACCATTCACCTAATTGGGTCATTCCTCTAGCACTAATCATAGTGCAACCTAGAGAGAATGATTTTGCCCTAGGGAATGCGTGTCTTTGATCGATGAACCTAGACCATTCACCTAACTAGGCCATTACTATAACACTAATCATAGTGCAACCTAGATATAATGAGTCTTCCCTAGGGAATGATTGTTCATACCATTTCCTAATGGAAATGACTGTCCTACACCAACCTCCAAACCAGACCATTCTTCGAAACTACTCATAACTGCTCACTTCAAAAGAATGATTGCCCCATGAGGTGAACCATTATACTTGACCACTACTCAGAGTGACTTCCAAGAACAATGATTTTCCTAGACCATTCCCCCACACTGGCCAAAAGGGGAATAGTTGTCTATGGTACATCAGCAATCTATCAGATCATTTTCATTACAAAAATGATTGTCTGATATGGACCATTTTCCGAACTGGAAAATGTTTGTCCGTCAGAAATATCAAACCACTTTCTGAACTGGAAAGGAACTGCTCATTCTGGACCATTTTTCAAACTTAAAAATGATTGTCCATAAATCAATAACATATCAGTGCTCCCTCCCAACCTCGGAGTAATCTATTCATTTTTCAATAAGGAATTCGTCTCCACAATCCCTAACTTGTTTCTTCAGTACACAAACTTTTCATCTTGGACATGAGAGGCTTTACCAAAATATATGCTATTTGCTCATCTGTTGAGATATATTGGAGAACCACTTATCTTTTATGGACTTCATCACTAAGAATATCATTCTTGATCTCAATGTACTTCGGTCTGTCATGGAACATTGGTTTTCTTTGAAGGCTTCCTATAGATCTAATATTACAATATATCATGGTCGATTTCAACATTTATTTTTCCTTCTAGCTCATGACATCATGGAAAGGCTCAAACTAAAACAAATCCAAGTAGCACTTATTTTGTCATCATGAGAGTTTTTCATGGATTAGCAATCCATCATCCCAAACTTCTGAGTAACTATTCTGATACACTATCTCTATCATAGAAAGTTTTCACCACGCTTTTGTTGTATATGAGATACTCTGCATCAAGTTGTTTGAATCCATATAAGGTCTTATTATATATGCATACATGGGTCTATTTCTGGTATAAGCTTCTTTCTCACTTTCTTTATTAGCTCCCTCCTAATCCTTTCTTCATGTATGAATTCATGTTCTTCTTTTGGAATTCTGTAATTAGCTCCCTCCATCTAATATAGTCTACGCTTTAGCCTGCATCCTTATTTCCTTTTGCAAGGTGTCAAAATTCTTTTTCTAATTTCCTCTTGAATGCTGATTTCTTTCTATTTTGACTCCTTCTGGTTCTCTTCAAGTTTGATTATGATTTCATCTTATCTGGTAGTTGTTACTTATATAATATCTTCCAAGGAATTGTTATCAAACATTGTCAACGTACTTCATCTTTTCATGTGTATTGATTGACTTATAGTCATCATGATAGAAATCCATATCTTGTTGTTCTTCCATAGGTGTTGTTTCACTTGAACATCTTAT
>SNQJ01S0030681.1:4855-36140 GCA_010110895.2 Picea sitchensis | reverse complement strand
TTGTTACCTTGACTTAGAAGAAGAAGTATGTTTTGTCCTGCTTGGTATTCTTTGAGGGTTCCCTTTCTTCAGAAACTGATGCTCTATATGTTTCATTCCTTTTATTTAACTTAAGACAATGGTTTCTGTAGTGACCATATTTTCGACAGTTAAAGCATTGTATTTTTGACATATCCATTTCTTGATTTGGTTTCTTCCTCAAGACAAACTTCTTCTTATTCTGAAATTCTTAAACTTTGTTGTGAAGGCTTGATCTTTACTTTGGGATTTCTCTTTTGTGTTAACCCTTGATTCTTCTTGTGCACAAGAATTTCAAAGTTCTTCAAATGCGGGATATTCCTTTCTTGTGTTCATTCTTGCTTAGAGTACCAGGAGGTGCACTAGGTTAGGGCACATTAGGCTATCCAAAAATTAGGTCAATATCTTCACTTAAGGTGCCTTAAAAAGAGGGTTATGGTTTCATTGTTGCAGCAAAACGTTTGACTGCAACTGCAACTGTAACTGAGAAAAATCCTCCCATTCTATCTTCCAGTGGTTAAATTGTCTGAAGATAGTGTGGGCCCATAAATTGTTAGAAAATAATAGGTGTGCTCGTTTCACCATAGACAATATAGCAATATTGTCACCCAACCATAGGCTGAAGCCACCCCTGAGAAGCTTAACCTTGACAGAGAGAATAATTTCAAAAGAAAACCCTAGGTCCAATAGCCAATCAAGGTAGTGTACCACTCTCCAGAGCTAGCGTACCAAGAAAAAATTCCAAACCATAACCAAGAGAAATTCCAATCCTAAAACCGAAAATACTAGTTGCAGTGACTATAACTGCAACTAATCTCCAATTACTAAATTTCTGTAGTTGTGAGCTGTGTGTGTCCAAATGAGATCTAGCATCATGTATTTATACTGCTCTTCCTTAGTTGCCTGGGTCAACTTCTCTTTACGGAGGCTAAAAACTCAACGTTAATTATTTTCTTTATCCGACTTGTCCTCTAGGGTTATGTCCAATGCTTTAGGGTTTTTTCTTTCTTCATAGAATATTTTATTATTGTCAGGGTTACACGTGGACATTTAATACCTCCCACATCTACCATAGTATCAACGTTAGGTAGGTCACAAGAAATACCTCTAAAGGAGATAGTGTGACCATTGTTCTTGCTATTGTTTTATCATTATTATAAAGAGTATTATTCTTGTTTGTTGTTTATCCCTTGTTGATCTTGTTCCGGGAAGGTCACATATGATAACTTTGAGGAATCTATAGAGACGGTTGCAATTGGAAACATATTAGATGAGACATGTAGCAGAATATCCAAGTTGTATATGTGATCGTATACATTCATGTACCAAAAAATATGAAGAAGAAACTAGTTTTGAGATACAGAGTATATCATATGGAGATTGATTGTAAGGAGAAAAAGGCTCCAAAGATGACCGAACAGTAAAAAACAACTCATAGTAGACTTGGTCAAAGAATAATGAAGCCACCTTGACAGGAAGTAGAATTAAAGTCTGACTCAACTTTTCATATTAAGACTTGGTATTCAACACCAAGTATATCTTGTAGAGACTATGAAGTCTTTGTAGACTCAGAAGAAATAAAAAACAGAGTGAGCCTGATCTCATAAAGGATCAAATGGGAAAATGAGACGTATTCCAGGACTCGTAGACATATTCCAATATTTGAGAAGACTATATTGTAGCTTCAAAGACCTCTAGGAGACATGAAATCTCCTGGGAATATTCCCTTGTTTCAATGACAGAGAAGGAATCCAGTCAAAAGGACTGGGATATGGATTTTTCCGTGAGACTAGAAGGGAAGTCAGTGTTGACTTCCAAGATTGATCTAACAGATCAAGCATGTTGTAGATAATAGTATAAAGATGTACAAATCTTGATTTGTGTCTAGAGGATTCTCCCAGCAATATGGAGAATTCTATGACGAGACACTTACTCCAGTAATCAAAGAAATAGTTCCAGTATTTGTATACAGTATGAGATTCAGGGGGAGCAATCTCTATACTTTAGTTTGAATTATCTCCAGTGCCAGTTAGTGTAGTACATTAGTCGGTCCATGGAGACATGACTACAATAACATATAAATTTACCTCCATGCAAGAAGAATAACTACTTTTAGTATCAGTTATTGAGCCACTCTCATAGGAAGTTGTTGTCATGAAAGAATACATGACTCTGGATGAGCTACTCTCAGATTTTAGCAGCTACAGTAAGAATAAAGAAATCTATTCTCAACTTCAAAAATTATAGCTGCAGGTGTAGAGTCCCAGTTCCAAAAGGAACAATTGGAGAGAGAGTAGAGGACATACTCTCAAACAGTAAGACAACTAGTGATTTTCATAAAAGAACATAGAGCTAGGGAATGATTGAGTAGATTAAGTTGCAGCTAAGAAAGTGTACTAGATTGGTACAAAGTGATGTGAAAATTTGGTTTGAATTTGAAGATAGAAAGACTCATGTCTGTAGGTTGAAGAAAACTCTATACAGGTTGAAGAAAGATCCTAAATCTTGGTATGGAATAATTGATGGTTTTCTGACGATCTTGGGCTTTACCAAGAGTAAATTTGATTCTAACCTTTACTTCAAGGTTATGAATGATGATCTAGTTATATTGTTGATTCATGTGGATGAATTATTCTTAACAAGAGAATAAAATCTCATCAAAGATTGTAAGAAGAAGCGCGTTGCAGAATTTGAGGTGAAAGACCTAGGCCTGATGCATTATTTATTAGGTCTTGAAGTTTGGACGAGCCCAGAGAAGATCTTCCTTAACAAAGGGAAGTATGCAGTTGAAATACTGAAGAGGTTTGACATGTTGGAATGTAAATCCATGGACACACCCATGGAAACTAAGTTTAAGCTTCTGGTTGATGCTTCGTAGGATTTGTTTGATGCTACTATGTACATATAGTTCACCTTGCATAATCGCTATGCATATAATTCATCTTGCATAATTTACAATTTAACATGTGTAAATAAATAAAAAACATATCGAAATAAATTAACCCATTTCTTCTTAGCTTTTGGATCTCTAAGATTACAATCTATACTAATTCTTGCATTGAATTCTTCATGAATTTGCACTGGATTATTGATGGTCTTCATTGGAGAAATAAATATTGATGAGTTCAGAGTGCCTGAGATAGTAGAAGTTTCACCTGAGTAGCCTCCAACATGAATTTTTTTAGTGGCCTCCATGGTCCAAGAAGTCTCATTTAGGTGCTCATAATTGGATTTCATCACTACCCACAAACAAATTTTCCGTCTTTCTAATCCTAGGATATCAACAAAGCTAGGTTTTATTCAATGTACAACCAATATTTTTTGGATTAAAATTGTTCCTATGTATTGAAAAAGATAGATGATAAAGTTAGGGTTGGGGGTAAACTATATCATAATGAAATATGGAGCATCACATAGAACAAATAAACGTTTTTCAACAACCAACTCAGAAGCTTATAGGTATGCATGGTGATTCATTTTCTCTGGTGAATGAATATTCATATTAGACATTTAACTTGATAGTGTTTAGTATTGATGAAGTTACAAAGACATAGTTGTGAATCTCTTGGAATATTATTTGTTACTATAAGATTCATTTATATAGAAAAACTTTGAAATAGAGAATTGAACAAAAAATACTATTTGCTCAAGTCACTTTAGAAATAATCTTGTAGGTATGCATGACGATGGGGAATCACTTGGAATGAAATTTGAAACTATGAAATGCATTCAAATATAAACCATTTCCTAGACTAAGCCATTTTTTCTTTTAAAAGATGACATGATGCTACAACCAGTATTATTATTTTTTCCAATGGCTTCAACATCCCTTCAAGAAAAAAATTGCATTCAAAATCCCTTAGACCCCAAGTATATATACTCCTAACTAGTGACATTATAACTTTTCTCCTTCTCTCATTTATCTATAGATATTTAAGGTTGAATGTTGAATAATCATTTGTTTATAACTAGAGAAATAGGAGGCTATAAATTTATATAAACATGGAATATATATTATTGAGTTGATTTTAAGGGAGACAAAGAATCTGAAATTCCATGGAATACGCCCCTTATAGATCTATAGGTGGAATAAATGTTGTTTTACGTTAGTGACCACTCAAGGACATTTGTTTCAAATACTATAGTCCAAACTACTACTAAATATAGAACCTGAGGTTTTTATTATTAATAAGAATGCTCCACCTATATTCCAAGTATGAAGCTAGTAATCTAGCTAGTCTACGAAGCTATCAATTACCATCTAGTCGTTCTATTCAACGTAATGTAGGAAAAGTGATGAAATGAGTCTTCGGAAGTTCCTTCTTGATTGGGATTTGATCAAGTAAGGTATCCTTATTTTATCTAAAATACATGAATTTATTAATTCATTTGACTTTCTTTACCCTGCGTACATTTAGTCGATGAACTATGTCCATTAGTTCAAGCTAACTTTAGTTCATTGAGTGTTCCTTTTCTATTTGATTTTCCTCTATGGGATCAATTGGTTCAGGATAAACCACTTCAACTACTTCCCTAGTAACTACTTTTGGTCTTTCCTCATCTAAACCTAGAAATGATTCTTCAAATGGAAGGATTGAAAATTTAGAAGGCTACACCATCACCATCTCTAGAAGTAGTGAAGCTCGGATATAGGTATAATCTAGAAATAATAAGGGATAACAAAGGATAAAGGGAAGGACTTACAAGGAGAGTTATGGGTACTATATGATTGAAATAAAAGGCCCTTTATTTTTCCCTCAAGGCACAAATGAAGTCAACACGCAGGTCTCTTTTCCACCCCTAAAAACATTACAAACCCATTGAACCATATCAAATCCAAACATGAAACTAGAGAGAATGAAATAAAAAATGCACTCTACTACATATTGAAAAATTTGCGATGAAAGTACTCTTTCGTCGCAACATGCAAGAGAAAAAGTTCATCTTTTCTAAATATACCTCGTATTCGTTGCAATCTCGATGCCTACAGTTTGACTAAATTATTATGGTCAATGTTCGTCTCACGAGTGACGCCTGTAGATTGTCCATCGCTCTTGTGACGAACGTTGACCACAATAATTTAGTCAAAATTTACCGTTGAAAATGACCTAAAATAAATAGGTGGAAAAAAACTATTTTTAGGTCAATATCATCGCAATTGCAACGATAGTGACCTAAAATTGGCCTATAGATATTTGACGATTTAAAGATGTTGCGACAATATTGCTATAACAACGACGGTTCCGAAAGGGTATTTTTGTGCGGAAAAATGTCATAGAATATTGTTAGAGGTGGGGAAAAAAGTAAAGTGGGTGAAAAGGGTGATGGTAGATGTTATTGCCCTTGTAAAAAATGTGGCCTTAGATGTCCCATAAGAATTTTAATAGAAACAACTACAAAACATTGTAGGAAATATGGTCACATTGATGGCGGATCGAATGAATATCGTCCCATGGTAATTAACTATATATTCATTATCTTTTTTTATTTTGTCAATTTTATATATATGTATATATATGGTTTGAATATTTGTTATAGTATACAATAATTTTGCATGATTGTTTGTAATTATAAAGTTAGAGTTTTCCTCTAACTTTTTGCAGAATATTGCACCAAGTATTAGTAGAAATGATGTTGTACAAGCTGAGGAACATCATCACGACCAAGAAAATGAGGATATCATAGAAAAAGATGATGGGACAAATCAAGTTAATGATCCCATGGAAGAAGATGAGGGGACAAATCAAATGATCCAAGATTTTTTTTCGTAGACAGATGAGGATGGGGAAAATGCTGGTATTTATGATGAACCTCTATTAGAAAAGGCAAATAAATGACTTTATCAAGGATCAAGAGCAAATATTCTCTCCACTACATTGTTGCTGGTAAACTATAAGTTATGAATGCTTTGCCGAACAGTTGTATGACACAGATACCAAGGTATGTAATATGTTTCATCTCATACTGTACATAAATCTTGATTTTTTTATATTTGATTTTAGTGTTAATTAATGTGTAAAATAAGAATGCATTTTTTACGATTAGTATTCTCACATTAACTAGTTGTTTGTTATGTTGTAGATTGTTAGGTGAATTTTTGTTACTGTAAAATAAGAATGCATTTTTTACGATTAGTATTCTCACATTAACTAGTTGTTTGTTATGTTGTAGATTGCCAGCAGTCTTTACCATCGCCAGAGTTTTTACCTCATTATTATCGAGCTCAGTATGCCAGTCATGAAAGACACGAACATTTCATCAAACTATAGATGTACGTCCTAATGATTTATTATATATTATGGACAACATACCTAAAACTCAAGATGTCCTAAAGGTTCTTCGACATATTCCCATAATTCCACGCTTGTGTTGATTGTTCAGGAGAATAGAAAAATTTATGGATTACCATGCACTAACATAAGTGAAGATGGTGTTCTTTGAATGCCCACCGATGGTTCTCGCATTTAGGGAAATTGATGCAAAATGGATAGATTTCAAAGATGAACCCATAATGTTAGGATTTCATTGGCACCATGGTGGTTAATTCATTCTGGAGAGCTTAGGAATGTACCCAAGGTACTATTTTTGTTAGTCAACAATAACATTCCTCCTTGATGTCAATAAAGAGGGAGCACAGCTAATGACAACAGATTGTTCTAGGTATTTGTTTGCATTAATTATTTGAATTTAACATTTTCATTTGTTTCAATTTTTTCATAATATCTTTGTTTATTTATTTAATTATATATATGACATGATATCATTCCTTTAGTAATTATGTGTAATTTCAAACAATTAGGTAAGTACCGTGTTAAAGATATGAATGTATATATCAAGCCTCCTTTATCGATGAGCTACTAAATTTATGGTTGGCATCACAATGTATGACATAAGTAACCCAATCCAGAGAAGAAACTTGCAAAATTCAGTATACTTTGACAATTTTGATGCCCCTAGACTGAATATTTATTTTTGTGGTGCTATAAGTATTCTAATATTTTTCTTTAATACTACACAATATTTTAATGTTATCATGGTGTATATTTAATTTTTAAATAATCTTATCGTGATAATTGACATTAATCCATTTGTTGCATTCAAACAAATGATAATTTTACATGTCCAAAGCTAGGCCCTAAGATGAACTATCATCATTCAAAAAGTTTAGGAAAGATGGTGTTTGATGAGTATATGCACCTTCTTCCTAAGAACCAGTTCTACACTAAAAACATCTTTTCAACGGGAGAAGAGACCTGCTTAAAAACCACTTAAGAATGACACCTCACCTATGGAGGTTGGAATATAATAGAAATCGTCAAGGTACTCAATTTCATAATGTATCAGAGATCGCGTGTAATGTTTTGAATGCTTATTTTTAATCATTGAATTTATTTCACAATATTTGATAATTATTTTAGATTTCTTTTATGCTTCATGAAGGTCGCAATCATCATGAAGGGATTAATACTGGCCTGCACGAGATGGTAAACAATATCCTCTCCTCACTCATGAGGTTTCTACTATGAGGAGCCGTAAAATAGCTCATTTGTTTGATACAATGCATATCGGAAGAATGTGACATAAACATTATGTAGTTAACTAATAGATGTTAGGAGGGACAAAGACAAAATTCTCAAAATTTAAATTTGTACTGACATTCAGGAAAAGCGAATCATGCAATGCGAAGTGTGAACCGATATTCAAATAGATCAGATGGAGTACTAGACCCAAATAACCTTCCATGGTTATTAACAAAAGCAACAAACAATGATGTAAAAGAGGTCATTCAAAGAATTAAATTTCCCAATGGTTTTGCTTCAAACATATCTTAACGAAGAAAGGTGAATTTGGTGGGGTAAAACAATATGATTGACATACCTTTTATTAAGGTAATTTTGCAGACATATTTATATATATTGGTCTTTATAGATATTTTATTTTATTTATTTGTTTGTTTACTTTATTCTAAAAAATGACGATTCATTTTGTTGTTACAAGATGTTCTACCACTATCTCTCCCAAACCACTTTGACAACAATGTCAAATGCTTATATATGATCTTGAAAATACATGAAGACATGTTTTGATTTATATGAAAAATGTTTACCAAATTATTGTTGTAATTCTAATTATTTATGCTTTACTTGTAATGTAACGTAATATATTATATTATGTTATGTTGAAACATGTTATTTTCTTGTGCTGTGATCTATGTAGATGCATTGTCATTGAAAGAAATCCATGAAGATGATATGTATCATTGGAAGAGAGAAATTTCTCGTCTAATGTGTGAAATGCAAAGTATATACCTCCCTCATTTTTCAATGCACAAGAACTACCACCCCATACACCAAGTTGAGGAGATTGAAATTTCAAGTGCCTCTCATCAATAAGCAAGGTCAATGTGGATGGTGGAGAGACACCTGAATTCATTGAATGCTTTAGTTAGACAAAAGAGCACGTCTTGAGGGTTCTCTGGTGGAGGGATATATGGCATATCAACGGATGGTGTATATTAGTCGCAAGATTCTCCTAAAATTAGCGCCGCCAACTATGCAAAGGATCTGATTTTGGGATGTGAACCCACATCGTTCTGAAGATTCACAGTTTCGCTTTGTATGATCATACCAATATATTAATATGATTTATTTCACAAATTATAAATATTAATAATTACCTCCATATTGCACGCTATAAACTAATATTTATCATTGCGAATTATGTTTTTATTCGCCGTTTTAGAGCGGGATGCACTCCATTTATACATTGCAAACAATCTTGACTGATGAATGTGGATTGAAAGATGTAAACAAACATACGTGGAGGTAGGTTATCATGGCAACCACCTCTAATTAGTTAGGAGAAGCTCGCTTGTAACGTAAGATGCTTAATGTTACGTAGAGGAAAATTGATCTATCATATGGTTTGAAAGATGGACGTAAATTTCACCTTATTTTTTATTTATTTTATATTATACTAATGTAATCACTGTACCGTATTTTCGTGATACTGGTGTTATAGTCATATGTTAATTTTATTAATCGGTCAATGTATCTTTTACATATCCTCATTTGTCGGTAGCTGAAACACCACAAGTACAGCGTGGTAAATTGTCAGAATTTCGCATCAAACAATTAGATGAAACAAGAAAAACTTATGATAGTGGGATAACTGGAGTATTCCAAGTTACTAATGTTTCCTCTGTGGAGCGGTGTTATCACTCCCTAGACCAAAATAGGATAGCCATGCAGTTTCTAACGATACTGAGTGTGACTTTAATTCCTCCAAAATAGTTATGTTTGATGTCAAAATGGTAGGTTACAAATGGATGAAAATTATGAGGAAAGAACCGTTATTCACCATGCCAACGGATTTCCAATTATTAAAAAAAATGTTTGAAAGAGGACGTGATCACTATGTTTTTCCATGCCACGAATGTGTCTTTAATTAATGTTCCGTGAGCGGATTACGTTTGTTGTTAAAATATGTGATCCAAGAGGAAGGCAAATTCTATATACTCATTTATAGGAAGAAGATGATATTGAAGATCAAGAAGATGATTCGACATAATATCAGACAGAGCCGAAAGATCATGGATGGTCGACAGTTGAAGAAGACGAAGATCATGATATAGGCGTAGGAGACAATGCAAATTCCCCGGATGATGATATCTATGGAAGTATGATCAACATGACATTGATGACGAGCAGATGATATCATCAATCCTTTCAACATCGCTTTAGAACCAGATGATGAAACGATGTCGAGTTCGATGAAGAAGATCAATATAGAGAATAAGGATGATTACATAGATGTTGAGGTTGGATTAGGTATGGGACTATATAATATTTTAATTTGTATGCATTATTCTCTTAAATAATTTGCTTTTAATGTCATGGGTTAATTACATGTTTTTAAGTTTTGACGTTTTTATATCCTAGTCACGCTGTTGTTTAATTATTATTTGAAACCTGAAAATAGTTGTCAATATAGTAGCACGCAGACTAAAATATCATTTGTGTCACAATTTCACAAACACCTTTGATTTCATTTTCTTTGTAGCGTTTCATGAATGGAATCTTAATAGGACGCTGTTTTCTACTATTTTATATTTTATAGATTGCTTTGGGGATCAATTGAGAGTGATGTGAGGGGGAGGGAGGCATGTGATCTTCCCATAATCTCTCAATGGTTGGCCTTGTTTAGTAGAGAATAGTTTATTCTTGAAACTAAGAGAAGTGCTCTTTTTCATTTTTTATACTATCATGATCGATAAGATTTCATCAATATTGTTACCTATTTGAATCTTCTTAAAATTGAGATTCGTTACATAATCATTGAAAAGACAAAATAATTATATGCACTAAAATTTGTCATGGATAGACTATTACATGCCTTAACGATATGGGAGGGTTTTTGGACTAAAATTTTACTCACACACCCATTCTCTTCCATCATCAATTCATCATGGAAACCAGAACCCCTATTTTTCATATGTTCCAGATATGTTACCATTCCAAAGCTTCATTTGTATTTGACTGAAGGTCCATCTAGATTGAAAAGTATCAAATTTATATTTCAAGCTGATGTCCAACATGAAAATGAATCCAAGCATCATTTGATATTATAAAAAGAGAGACTAATGTAAATAATCTTGTGACTAATTTTCTATACTATCGACGGAAAATGTTTGTCGATAATTTTATGGCATTAGCATGTAATTTTGTACAAAAAAATAATGGATCTTGGGACTACACCATGGTCAAAGGACTATAAGTTTGAGTAACGATGAAGGAGGAACTAAAATTTCACAAGGACTAGACACCAACAACATGGACCCCGCAAAATGGGGCCAACGCTGAAATTCTTTCAAATAGTTTCAGAAGTACTAAAATTTGTCATGATAGATCATTCACATGACTTAACGATATCTAAGGGTTTCGACCTAAATTCTGAGGACACACCACTTTCCATCATCAATTCATCATGGGAAACCATAAACCCTATTTTCATATGTTCTAGTAAATATGTTAATGATCTAAATTTCATATTTGTATTTGGACTGAAAACGATGGGCTTTCAAAGTATCAAATTTATATTTCACGTTGATAAACCAAATATAAAATGATCCAAGCATCATTTGATATTGTCATAAGAGAGACAAATGTAAAAAATCTTGCGACATTAAATTTGCTATACTATCGACTTAAAAAGTTCGTCGATAATTTTATGCCATTAGTATGTAATTTTGTACAAAAATAATGGATCTTGGGACTACACCATGGTCAAGGAATAAAGGAATGAGGAATGATGAACAAATAATATGGAACAAAGAATAGAAATTGTACCAGGACTAGACACCGACAACATGGACCTACAAATGGGGCTTTCACTGTTGAAATTTTTCAAATGCTTTTGTAAGCACTGAATTTGTCATGGATAGACTATTCAGATGCCTTAATGATATGGGAGGGTTTCTCGACCCAAATTTGACTGGACACACCCACTTTCTCCATCATCACTTCATCATCAAGGAAACCATAAACCCATTTTTCATATGTTCTAGTAGATATGTTAATGATTCCAAGTTTCATATTTGTATTTGATCAAGGTCCAGCTTATAGTTTGAAAAGTATCAAATTGAGATGTTCAATGTCCTATTTTAATATAGAGAAGAGCCATATTTTGATCATCCTAGGGTTTGATCAAAAGTAGATATATATTTCATAATAGTGCGTCAACAACACAATTTTCTCTCTAGGAACTACTTCGACTGCGAAATCATCAAATAGTTCCATGGTATCCCATATTTCATTTCTTCATTTTTAACCTTTAATTATTAGGAACATATGCTCGTTTTACTTTTAATATAATGAGATTAGATTCCCAATTCAGATTTTAATAATTTTATTCCCATATCAATTGATTTAATCATTGATATTCAACTTGGTATCTCATCGCTATTCCTATGAAGTTTGACATAAGTATCCTCACAAGTTTGGATGGTTGCATAAGATAAATCCATTAGAATATTACCACCTAAACATGTAGCCCAATTTTCAGACAATAACATTCCCCAAGCATTTGGTGCATCTACGACTGTCACATCCATCAACACAAAGATGTCTGAATATGCAGATGGAATGACCTTCAGATTCTTGATAAGACCACACACCTTGAATTCTCTCTATCCACACCACATAAGATCCAATATGGTGTTGTAGTCTTAGACCTAATTGGTTCATGAATTGCAATGAAATTACATTAGTTGAGGCCCCATATAATCCAACATGCATTGATAAATAATAATTTCATTTAGTACCAAGATTATGAAGAAAGGTGCATGACTCATTTTTTTCCGGCCTCGATGAATGGATTTCAAAATTAAGGGTTGTTATTTTGTTGCTTCTAGATTAATATAATTTTTCACCTTGTCCATTTGTGAGGGAATCTTGATTAGCTTTGAAAGGGGAACCAGAACTGTTATCTTAGCTAAAACATTGACTACATTGACATTTAGTTTCACACTATAACTAGTGGTACTCTTGTTAGATGGCAATGAATTCATTTCACTAGTATTCAAAGGTAGAGGTAGCCTAATCCATGGTTTTCTTTGTCGCTCAGAATCATTGGGCTGTAAAATCTTCAGTGATTTATTCCTTCTCATGTATTACATGTATTTATCTTTCCTAATATATTTTTTTGGCTTCTTCACCTATAGAGTCCAACATGGTCATCCTCATAAACCTAGTAATGGTAACACTTCTTTTGGAATGATGGGTTTTTTTGATGTTATATATGTAATCAAGGTCTTCAACAAAATTTAAACTTCCAGGGCCACCAGAGTTTTAAGCTTATAAACCCTAATAATATAATCCTCCTATCCCCTACCATCTATAATATCAATAGTCCATATCCCATTAATAACTAATATAACCCTTGGTATCTATAAATATAAGGCAGTTAGAGACACTATCTTTCCTAGATTTAGTCTTGTATGACCCTTATAAAATAACATTAGGGTTTACAGGGCCCATAGGTTGAGGAAACAACAATGCGTGTGTGCACAACTATTCCATCATTAGTTTCATGTGTCACTCAAGGGGTCAACTAGCTAACTACATAAAGTTACCGTGAAAATAGTGACATGACATGCAACTATTCAAGTGATAGGTGTACATTGTGTAGTGTGAAGGTAAAAACCCCCATGCAAGGACACTGTGAAAATGTTGGATGGAGAATTGTGCAATGTGCACACCTATGAGGAAAATTTATGCATAGATGGCACAAGAAATAAACTATTATATGTGTAGTCTTGATGGTGGTTTTTCCCTTTGGATTTGATTGGTAAATGAGCCTATTCAATAGAGGGAAACAGATTTTAAGGATCTATGGAATGATGTGGTTGGGAAACCAGAAGTGGGGAGGTATCTTGCATGGTATGGGTTATTGAAGCCAGTTCAAAACCCATTTGCGTGCCAAATGAGGTACATAAGGAGGATCACTAGGTTTTGGGATCTTGATGAGGAGTGTTTTGAGATTTAGGGAAAATGCCTAAAGTTGGAACTACTGGACTTATATTTCATGATTAGTTTTCCCTTCCGTGACGAGGTGGGAGATAGTTGGTCTCAACTAGGGAGGAAGTAGGGACCTGAGGAATTGATCAAGGCTCACTGCGAGTGAGGGATGAAAAAGGTTGATGGTTCCATCCCTATTGGTGTGATCTATTCTAAGGAGATGTGATCTATGGTGACCATGGTAGTGAAAACATTGGGATATTATGGCCCACATATTGTCTTGGGTGGCCATATGCTGATGGGAGAGAGAGTTCTAGAGGGAACACATTTTGGATGGGCCCAAATGTTAATAATTATTCTAAGGAGGAAGTTTACGATTTGTTGATGACAAAGTGGGATTAAACTTGGCTTAGGTATACTTTTTTATTCTTTGTGAGAAGCACAATGGTTATATCACACCATTTAGTTTGACCAGGAGGGACCTAGGAGCCTAGGAAGTAGTGATAGAGAGATTTGATGAGTCATGGAGGTGGTGACATTGTGGTTAACATCTTCACCATAGATTTACTTGTTTATTTGGATCATCTACTTATCCACATTGAGGAGTACCCCTGTGAGGGTATGGATTGTACATATCACCATGATAATATTGATTGTTATTTTATATTTAAGCATTGGAGATATAATTATATAATTAACATTGACTAACATAATAACATTGTTGTATAATTATATAGTTGTATAATTA
Source organism: Picea sitchensis (assembly GCA_010110895.2). NCBI lineage: Eukaryota > Viridiplantae > Streptophyta > Pinopsida > Pinales > Pinaceae > Picea > Picea sitchensis. The sequence goes on along the minus strand of SNQJ01S0030681.1, from coordinate 21,857 downwards.
ACATTAATTACATTGTTGTATAATGCCAAAGGTAATATAAATTATATATTATATATAATATATATATCCAAAATTAAAAAAAAAACTCCAATCCATTGTTAACTTCTCACGCATGTGGCCTCACCTCATGATCACCGACGCATTTTGATCGCCTCTTCATATAACCTCACTCCAATATTAATTTATCGATCGAACTTTGTGTTGATACCCCATCTCACCTCACCACATTATATCCGTGAGCATAGTCAAGCTACGACATTGAAAAAAGGAGAGTTGAAGTTGCTACATTGGAGATAGAGGAGCCCTAGATAAAGCGACAGAGGTGCCCTAGCTCAACCAATGTCGCCAAAATCATCGGTAAGTAAGTAAAATATATTGGTGGTAGATACCAATATTCCCATAGAATCCCATTGGTTGGAACCCCTAAATTTTCAATAGCTAACACTTTGTACATGAATGCTTGCTTTTTTCAACACCTATGTTACATTTCTTTAGGAAACAAATGATATAGGAAGGCAAGCCCAACAAAGCGAACTAGTGGACAAGCCCAAGTAAATGTACCCATTAGATCACTTCCAAAATAGCTCCAGAACTTTGGTAGCTCTCAATTTTTTTCCCTTGTTAATGTTAATTTTTGCCCCTTTATTTCTCCTAATTTGTTCAATATTGTTTGAGGATTTTGAGGACTTCTTAGTGCCCCAATTTGTAGCAAGGTAATGTGATTTTTATTTCTTTAAATCACACATGTGTATAAACTTATCTTTCTCCTTAGTCAACACAATAGGCTATGAAGGGATTCCATCTTCCAAGCAATTATTAAAGAATTCTTGGTGGCATGGAATGGGGAAATGAAAATAGAGTAATTGCGTCCAAGTTTGGCAAGAATGGAAAAAACAAATTATTCATCTTCCTTGTCAATCATGCACAACTTCAATTGTAGCCTCAAGATTTTAACTTGGTGAGAAATTATTAGATGGTTTCAAAACTTCCTAGGCTCAATATGACGATCCCCTTCTCCAAGTGGTGTCCTCTTAACACATCATGCTTCCCAACAATCCTCCAAAGTAGTCCATTTGATTGGGTGAACCACCAAATTTAATGTGGAAAATAAGATCAAGAGAGATGGAGAGACATAATAAACCATAAGCTTCATCACATTTGTTAAAACACTTCATATTTTCATCATCTAGTATATATTCAAATTTAATCCCTATCATGATTCTAAATAGGCCTCTACCCTGCAAGTAATAACATATTTGATTTCCACCATGGTAATTAAAAATATGTAAAATTAGACTTCAATCCATTAATATAGGGTTCATGATACTACATAATATATTTGTGTAGTTGAGGGAAGGAAGTTTCAGAACAATGCCCCTACTATGGAACTATGATTTCCATAGTAGAAATATAGTTTCTACACACAAATGCAAACCATTGGATAGATCCTTGTGTAGCTTGATAGAAGAGTGTTTACAACACCATGAAGTGACTATAGAATAGATAATCTATTAGTGTAATAGAAAGATTCCTTCAAATTTGTGAAATATACTACAAAATAGAGACTTCAATAGCATAAAGAAAGAGTGCTTTCACCATCACAAAGAAATTGTGTAATAGTGACTTGTTTAGCATAATAGAAGCGGGTTCCCACACCAAAAAATTGTCTCCTAATCATGCATACAAATTTTTACTGCACCATGATTAATTTCCCTAGGTAAGTAGGTGATATTTAGTGATATCCACATAATGTGAATCAAAAAATTGAGCCACGACAAAGCCCCCACAAAGATAGATTTGTTGTAAAACTAGACCATTGCAAAAGAGTATTGTTATGCCCATTAATTGACTTATGTACAAAAAAATATTGGTCTAAGTAGTACAAATGAAAGTGTTTGATAGAGAGGTTTTATAAACAAATACATCTCATGAATCTCTCATTAAATCATGGAAGAAACAAAAAGGTAAAAAAGGCTCTTTCCATCATATAAAACTTAATACATACCATTACTTACTCTTCCATAGTTTTCCATCCAAAGAACTGTTTCTTTTCCCCATTTTATTGTTACAAAAATTTTATCAACGTTGTTTTTGCATACACTAATGGGGTGTTTTCATTTATACCTACTTAGTCTATTTCCACATCCATCCTCATTCCTTAACTTTACTATACTAGTCCTATTGTTTATCTTACTTCCCTAATTTTATCAACTAAAGAGATGACTTTCCTCTATTTAGAGATCGTTTATGTTGTTCTTTCATTATCATCTACTAAATTTCCTAAATTTTGGGAATGGATGGTATCCTAATACCCCTACATACCCATTCAATAAATAAGGAACATATATTAACCCAAATAAACCAAGTGAATGAAGTGTAAGAGGGATTTATTTACCATAGCATGTATCCAGCGCTAGGAGATCCTTAATCACCTTTAGGCACCACAATGTGGGTTAGAAAATCCATATATCCATCAACCATCCTTCCCATAAGCATATTAATCGTTTCCAACAACTTCCACACTTTTTACAAGCATAGATGCACACAAATTAAGATTCTTTCTGTTAGGGACCTAACCTCAAGATGTAGGTAGAATAATATATTTCTGATGTAATAAAGGTCAATGTTAATAAGGCCTTTGAATAAAAAAGAATAATACTTGAATGTAAGAAGACTCATTAGAAGCTTCCGCCTTCTAGATCTTCATCTAAATGGTTATTTTGATAGACATATTTAGTATAAATAGGAGTTGAGGGTATGAGAACCCCAGCTTGGATATTATTGTAATAGAGATATGCTCTACTGGAGGTTTCCTGAAGGCCCATGAACATTTCTCTCCCATTCAGTGTTCTTTCCGGTGTTATTTTGATATCATTTATGTGTTATTTTTGTGTTATAATTGTGGTGTTATACTGTTATGCAGGGAAAAACCTGATGCAATATGCTTCTAGCAAGTATCAAGTGTCTAACAAATCCTAAGCCATGGAACCCCAGCCCACCAAGGCATCCAAACCTAAAAAATATTATGCATAGCTCTTCTTATATGGAGGTGTTAGTACATGACATGGCTCTTTCTTATATGGGAGGTGTGTTAGAACACAAGACAGGATCCTATATATGATTCCTTCAGATAGATCTCGGTAGGACATTTAATCATTAGTCCACATCATATCCAACCATCATAGACTCGCACTCTCAGGGACTTGATGCATCCTACCATGGAGAAACATGAGAGTGGATGTGTGGTTGTATTCCCCATGTAGGCAAAGACCGATGCAATATGCTTCTAGCAAGTGTCATGTGTCTAACGAACTTAAGCCATGGAACACCGGGCCCACCAAGGCATACAAACCTAAAATATTATGCATTAGATTGCTATAGGTATCGTGTTTCTAAGAAAATTCTTGCATTCGAAATATTTGAAATGACAAATCGACTCAATTCCTATGGATCTGATATAATTTTTTTATTTAGAAATGTGAATATGATGATGGACTACTAACTAACAACACACGCACATGCAACTGAAGGTACAACCAAACAGTACCTGTCAAATGTTTCTTCGTCAAGAAAATCTAGTCAAATATATTTTGAAATGCATCACCATACCCAGTAGATATGATAAGAAAACAAGACCATAGGTGAAAAAGTTGGAATAAAATTTTGTAGACGCATGAAATTTTTTTCTGTCGAAGGAGGATCATGCTCTGGCTATGATGATGAGAGTATATGAGACATAGATGTTCCACTTAGGTATAAGCATCTCGTGAAGCAATGGGTACCTAAAGAAAATACCTCCTATAGATGTTGAATTCGTTGCTGTCACCATTAGTATACATCAGATTGCACCATCCTCCCTACATGCTTGGGGCTTCCATGGATGGAATAATTAAAATACAATGCCAAAGAATCAATTACTATTGATCTATGTTGATCAGCAATTATAGTCGATTAGATAAAGATCGATCCATATGCTAAGTATGCAGATATGCACTTAGTTTGAACAACTAAGAAAAAACACGGATGTCATAAGGGAGCTAATTATCTATTGTTTGAAGAAAGCAAAAGCTTCCGCAATATCGCAGGTTTAAAAAACAACAACACCACAACAAACAAAAGTCAATTGTACATTTGAGGGAATGGAAGAGAATCGGGTAGTCCTTTGTGTAATAAAAAAGATAGCTCCCGGGAAGGAGTTATTAGTGGATTACCATTTGAATCTAATAGATAAATAGTGCGTGTTCTATAAACACCTCTTAAGAAACCACTACTCTATTTCATTATATTTTTTATTATCTTTAACATTGTTGTAAAATATTATCTAACATTGTTTTGTTATCATTAACAATTCTTTAAATATTTGGCGGTTCTAATTATATTATAATGGCGTGATTGATCGTGGAAAAGGGCTAGCTGCAGAACATGCAAATGATTATCAATTTCCACTTCTCATTTTACGCTGTTTTTATTATTTTCTTATATAATTTTATTGAAATAACATTCTTTTCGCTGAAATTATATGTAGTCAACAAGTCATGTGGATCATGATTTCACCGATGAGGAGGGGTTTTATTCCTGCACTGATCTGATGCTCTCACATTAAAAAAAAAGATCATTAAAGCTAACAAGGAACTATTTATCTGGTTAGATTGTCCATAACAAACTCTCGATGTCAAAGAAAGGATCAAGCTCCCTATGTCACAACTTAACACATATAAGGTAATAGTCATATTTAATTTTTTTGTTTAATGCACTCATATGTTCAATTATGAAACTTTGTTCTTCAACTTTTACATTATCTCAATGAAAAACATTTTTTTTTTTACAAAGGAATATTTGGAGCCCGTTTAGCCCGAGGTTGGTAGTAGTGGAACTACAGAGATGACATAGAGTCTTAAACCAAGATGTCATATAGTTTCTATAGTATTGTTTACTTCTCCATCTCCACACCTCATTTAGATATGATCCATGACACACACCACCAGAAATCCACACCTCGATCAGAGTCTAGAGAGGGTGGCGCGTGTGAGATGATGATCATAGTGATGTGGTCGAGATGGTTTCATTTACTATAGCTAGATGTGTGACAAGCACGGGACCCTTCCATGCACATTTTGGTCGACGATAATGGACTTCCATTAAAAACAATCAAGACTTCCGTGTATTTTTAATCATATTTTAATCATTTAATGTTGTCTTCATACATAAATCGCCTAGATTATTAATTTTAAATTAATGATCATATTTTTGTGTGTAGGAACGACCTTTTTTATAGGCACATAGAGAGGAAGGCCTTGTCTATTTTTTGGGTAACTCTTATGCATGAGGTGGAGTTTCTAGAATTCCAACCTAAAAAAAAGGAACTTATGGATTATCTTGAAGGCCCCTGTGGTGTAGACACGCCAATACAAAGCGGTCACATTTGCAGTGGGTGAATATTTAAAAATATACCCGGATGTTTATAGATTCCATTTCGAAAGAAACTTAGGCATGAGCGTCCTCCTCTAACCAAAGAGACAAAAGAATAGTAATTTTTTTAAGGACTAGAGTAATAGTAATTTTGCATATTCATAAACAAAAATGAGACTTATATTTTTAATGTAAAATGGTCCAAGAGATTGGTCAGTGTAAGAGAAAATTTCCATTGGACCACCTACCATCTAGAGTAGATAGCACCACCAACCTAGGATATGAGGCCACCATGGTGAGAAAACCAAGCAATAAGATTTTATATTTCTCATCCCAACCTTTATACTCACACTCTTACCTAACCTTCAATGATGTAAAGCATTGTGTAAGAATATGATTTATCCTGCAATAGATAAGGAACTTTCTTCTAGTATTGGGAGTAATAGTAATTTTGTATAAATGGAATATTTACACCAAGCACTATAAATGGAATATTTACACCAAAATAATATAATATGGATGTTAATAAGAGATTTGACACACTAGGTATGGATATCAAGGACTTAACTATGATCCAAGGACAATCACTAGTGCCTAAAAAATATTTCTAGGGTTCGTGGTTGTATGTCCCACCTATGGATTTTGTACTATCATTATGAGTAGATGACAATGTTAATGTCCAAACCAATCAAAATTATGAATGGCCTATATGTAATAATCTTTAACTTCTCCTTGCACAACAAATAAACAGAATAATAGATTAAGACTTCAATTCCTTATTGTAAAACCTTAATTTATCATATTTAACTTTAATCATTATAGCACATTACACAAAGTCTCACATGTATGAAGTTTTCCAAACTTTGATCTATTAGGTGTTTAATAAGTTGTCATAAGGGGGGATATTCTAATGTCTCCTTCTTTTCTCCTATTGTGTCACCTTTGTAAACCCTTCAAACATATCCTAGGTTGTTTGTAAGGGGGGATGTTAGGATATTCTCACACTTAAGAGTTATTTAGTATAAAATTGGTCTAATGTGTCTTATCCTAACATGGATAAGGCCTTGAACCCCATCCTTGGTCAAAAAAATTATCCTAATTGCATATGTATTCCACTTGGTGGCTAAATATTCCCTTTAAAGGATGCATGTAATGGTTTTAAGACCCCATTTTATCCTGTGAGCCCTCAGATATTCATTTAGTTGATATGTCTCTTCTTTCACTACTTTACAATGGTCAAGACACCAAGATCCATCCTTGGTATGGAAAAACTACTATAGGCATCCATATCCCATTTTGAGATCAAAGATCCTTTTTAGAGGTCCTATGTGGTGATTTGAGTCCATGTTCATGGACAATATCCTTAAAATATTTATATATGACTTGAGTCCTTTTATTTTCTCTCCTTGTCATGGTTATGACCCCTAGACTTATCCTTGGTGCATGAAACCACCTAATGTCACACATATCCCAATTGGAGGCCAAATATCCCCTTGAAAGAAACTTTGTAGTTGTTCAATGACATGTGCATGGTTCATGAGCATTAAAAGTTTCATTTAGATCTTAAGACACTTTATTTTCTCACATGACCATGGTTGTCACAGTCTCCAAATCCATCCAATGCATTTAAAGTTTTCTAATATTTCCCAAATATCATTCATATGTTAAATATTATAATCCCTAAAATACTAATTTAGATCATAAAACCCTTGTTTTCCTTCATTGACCATGGTCAAAGCCTTGAGACCCATGCCTGGTATGCAAATTCTCTTAATGATGCCTATATCCCACCAAGAGGCCAATGATTTGAGTTTGTATGGTGGTTTGATTCCTTTTTAATGGACTAGGGCCCTAGAAGCTTCATTTATAGCCAAATCTGTGAGATCCATATATTTTATGTAAAGCCTCCTAAAAGTACCAATATCACGCTCAAGGACAAAGTTAATTTCTAAAAGTTTTTTTTTAGTTGTTTGAAGAATATTCCATGTCCCATAAGACTAATTACACTCACTTATGGATTAAGGACCTTATTTTCATCCCCTAATCATGGTTAGGGACCGAAGACCCATCCCGGAAACACAAAAAATCCTAATGGAAACCCTTTCTCATTCATATGAAAAGTATCCCCTTTAAAGGGATGATGTTGTAGTTAAAGGCCTTGATCATACTTTATGGATTAAGGACCCTATTTTCATCACCTAATCATGGTAAAGACCCAAACATAAATCCCTACTACACAAAAAATCCTAATGGAAACTTCATCCAACCCGTATGCAAAAGATCCCCTTTAAATGTCTCATGTTGTAGTTCATGGATTTAGTCATGGCCTATTAACCCAATAATATTTTTTCAAGGCCCATTCCTTGGATTTATCCCCCAACCATGGTTAAATCCTTCATATCCATCTTTGATACACAAAATATTATAACAATACCCATATCTCACTCAAAGGTTCATGATTCCCTATAGACAACATGTTATGTGGTTTAGGGCATTGATTATGTCCCTTAATCCCTAAAGGATTCATAAATGACCCAAGGGCCTTATTTTCCTCGCTTCACCATGGCTAATTACTTAATTCACATGTCCCTAATGCAAAATATTTCATATTGGTACACATATTCAACTTGGAGGCCAAATATTTCGTCTAAAGGGATTATGTTGAAGGTGATGTTCATGGATATTGAGCCTTACAAATCCATGTATGGAATAAGGCCCTTATTGTCCTCCCTTTATTATGGTAAAGTCCTTGAGACATGTTCCTACTATGAAAAAACTCATTATTATACTCATATCCTACTTATATGACAACGATTCGCTTTAAAGGAACTATGTTGTAGTTTGAGGCCTTGATCATGGCCTATTGGATCAAGAATAATAACTTAGGTCCTAATTCCCTCGAATTCTGACCCAACCATGGTCAAGGCTCTAGTACCCATCCCTAATGCATAAAACCTTCTAATGGCATCCACATACCACTCTAATGATAATGATATCATATATAGGGCATGTTTTGTGGTTTGTGGCATTGTCCATGGCCCTTGTAGGTCCCCAAAATATTCATTTAGAGCCTAAGGAATTTATTGTCCTCTCATGCACATTATCAAGGCATTGAGACCTATCCCCATTATCCAAGGAATTATAGGAGAAACCATGTTCCACTGGGAAGATATGGTAATATTAATATTAATATTAAAATTGCAGCCTAAAATATTAATACTAGAGGCGAGCTACAAGGACCTGTATGGGCTAAATCATAGTGAATGATCGTGTTTTTTATGCCATATTAACATAACCGATTATTCTTGAATAAGTGAAACTAGTTTTTTCCTTCATATTCATAATTATATGAAGTTGTTGATTAGAGATTATTTTGTAACCAGTATGAATATGTCTAATATTGATGTAAGTGCTTATATTTGATCATTCATTGGTATTATCATCAAGACTTAATGGTGTCCACCATTTGGCGGTTCTGACATGTATAAATGTTATGCATTATTGATTCACGTGTTCAATGGCCTATTAATTAATGGGTTGTTTACCTAGAAGGTTAAGAGGTTGATAGATTGATGATCCTTACCTTTATTTAGTGTATATGGGTTTAAATGTATTAACCTTGTTCCTAAGGATTGTCATGTTTAAAAGTGAAGATACMTTTYATCCAYGGTGTTGTAKATGTYTGGTAAGAGGAATTTGTCTTAGGGATACTATGAATGAGTTTGATTGATGTTAAACCAATAATATTTGGTGGTATATTTGTATTGTTAACAAGACTTAGTTGTAACCACCCTTGAGTGTCATGTAAGCATTGAATGAGTAGACCTCTTATTTATGTAGAGTGAAGTTATTATTCATGAATAGGATTGTATATGTCCATTAATTTGAATGCATGTGTATTGATATGAATGCATGGATGTGTTTAATTGTTGAACATGAAATTGTACTTGTTATGCTTTGGATAATACCATTTTTAAGTAGTTGTCTTCATCTTGAAGGTTATGCTATGTTGTTTACTTTGAATGATAGTTTTGAGTGGGCTGTATGCAACTCTTCATAATGAGCAGGTATGAAATGATCATATAGCAAGTTTGAAATAGTGTTATGTATGGCATGGTATGATACATATTTTCTCTTGTTGTTAGCTACCATATGAAAGAGAGAAGCATATTTTAATTATGCCTTTGAAACTTATCATGTGAATGATTGTGAACTTTCATATAATAGACTAGTCTTAAGTCTATTATGGTAATATTTTTTTTTTACACAAGAAAGGGGTTTATATATTAAAACCAGTGGTATAACCACTGTAGAGAAAACTTACATAATTCATCCCTATGATTAGTGTGGGAGATTCAAGATTACAAAAGGGGTTTCCATGCTATAAAGTCCTAGAATTACCATAACAGCCGAGAGTCCAAAATATAATTAAACTCATAATAAGAACCAACTTACAACGCGATTGTTTGAGTTGCATAAGGGCCTATACTCCAACTTACAAAGAAGAGAACCTGAGATCCAAAAAGAACTAATTCCAGGAAAGAGGAATTCAGGATTAAACCTTATGACCTAGTATGGAGGAGTTTGTGCTCGTGGTCTCCTTCCCCCCTGCATCTGTCTGGCGGCTCTGTCCTGTAGCTTGAATTTCCATCTTTTCAATTCTTTGTTCCAGATCAGCAATTTTGTTGTTAGCTTGTTGAGTTGTGTAGGTGAGATCTTCTACAACTTCCTCCCTTAGCTGGATTAGATATTCCTCCATCATTTCGAACCTCCAACCTCCTTCTCCGTCAAGACGAAGCAGGAATCCTCTATGCATGCTAAGCATGTGTTTCAACCTACAAATTTTGAGTTCCAGGGAGGCCGAGGGATTAGGGGGGTGGTTGAGTTGGAACTGGACTCCATTGCGAGAGCAGTGGACAAAGACTAGGAGGGAGGCCTAGCCGAGGCAAATGGGTAGAGACTAACCGGGGGAAATACTAGGAGCTCAAGCCAGGCGAGAAACCAGACATAATTGGGAAGGAAAGATGAGCAGGAGAAGTTCACCACCTTCCTGAATTTAACAGTATCTCGTTCGTGCGCCTCCATGGGAGTAGGGGGGGCTCGCACGAGTTCCATGCGGGAGGGACAAGAGATCTGTACGGAGGTGCATGAGGGACATGAGGCGAAGGACAGGGAGGGGGAGGGGAGGGGACACGAATATTGCAGATAAGTATCATTGCACGGGAGAAGGGACAGACAAGGGAGGCAAAGGAGGGCTACCACGAGTATGACGTCGGGAGGGAACGAAGGCCACTTGCCCCGGGAGGCCCAGATGAGCGCTCGCTAGGTGTCGCTAAGGGAGAGGGATGAAAACCAAAGTTCCATTTAGGGAGATTTGACCCCTGCTCAAGTGGGTGGCGGCTTTGGTAGCTTAGTCGGCTTCGACGTTGAGATGTAGGAGCACATGAAAGAAGTCAATTTTTAGGAAGGAGCGGGAGAGCCGCATGATTTTCTTGAGAATGTGGCGCAGATTCATTTGAGTAGGCAAGGTGTTGGTGACCATAGCTTGGATTAAAATGAAGGAGTCACCTATCACCGTTATTTCTTTGATTTCTAGCTTCTGGGCTTGGATAAGTCCTTGCCAAATAGAGATTCTGCTATATTATTGGATTCGACTCCAATCCCCCAAGAGTAGTCTAATTCTCGTAGTTCACCAGATTTTGTGATCCTTAGTGAGAGGAGGGGGGGCTTTGAGGTCTAGAGTGAGGCTATGGATCTAATATTTATCAGGGGAGTTGAGAGAAAGGGAGTTGGTGCAAGGCCAAACGTAGGAGAAGCAGTCTCCTAGTAGGGCTTTGGCTTTGGCATAAACAATGTCAGGCGAAGCAGTCAAATTTCTGAAGATTATGGAGTTTCTTTCGAGCCAAATTTTCCAAAGGATGAATTTAGGGAGGTACATCCAACAACACTTGATTTGAGGGTTGGCCTTGAGAGGGAAAGGATAGAGGGTGGCCCAAGTTTTTAGCAGAGTGGGTATGTTAGGAGGGAGTTAGTCATAAGGGATCCCTCTTGGCAGGGCATGCCACCAGAATTCTTGTGCAAAGGAGAAATTGAGGAGCAAATGGTCAGTAGATTGTTCATGGATTTGATAGAGAGGGCATCGTATTCTAGGTTTAGCAGCTCAGAGAAGTCCTAGCGCTTCAACTTCATTAATTGTCTGTTAAATTATTAGTAATGGAGCACATATCAATTAAAAAACTTATTATGGTAATATTAATATTAAAATGGTAATATTAATATTAATATCAAAATTGCAGCCTAAAATAATTCATTTTTTTTTTAAATATTGGTCGTCGCAATTGTGACGAAAACCTTAATTGCTGCGACAGTTTTGTTGTATAAACAACGAAAAGATGTTGTCGCCTGTGCGACGACAAATTCAATTGTTGCGACAATTGTGCTATATAAAAACAAAAAGTTGTCGTCGCCTGTGTGAAGACAACTTCAATTGTTGCGACATTTGTTCTATATAAAAATGAAAAGTTGTCATCGCACGTGTGACGACAACTTCAATTGTTGCGACAATTTTTCTATATAAAAATGAAAATTTTTCGTCGCACGTGCGACGACAACTTTAATTGATGCAACTGTTTTGTTATATAAACAACGAAAATTTATCGTCGTAGACGCGACGACAACTTCAATTAATGTGATGGTTTTTCTATGTAAACAACGAAAAGTTGTCGTCGCCAGTGCGACGACCGATTAAATTATTGCGACAGTTTTGCTATATAAACCACAAAAGTTGTTGTCGCAATGGGCATTGCAATTGAGACGAAATGTTGGTTTCACATAGTTTTCCTATATTGTCGTGTTGGCGACGATATTTCTTTTTTTTTCACAATTGCCTATGTTGTCTCTCTTGCAAAGTTTGTTCAAGTTCGGCGCAATTTCCACGTCACATAAAATGATGTTTCAAAGACTCCAGATTCGTCACAATGTCAACGACATAACATCGCAAGAGCGTCGAAACAACCGTCGCAAAATGACCCAAACATGCTAGTGGCATATGATGGAAAAATTTCACATGCATTACTACCTCAATAACATTCATACTCATCACCACTTCCTTCACTAGAGCAAGCATATGAAGACAAAATAAAAAAATTATGCTATAACCTTGATACATATTTTATTCGTCCAGACATTCTAAATGGTAGCTGATAAAGAAGGAGACCAAAGAACAAACGTATCAAGGAAAACCCATCATGCTTACATCCATTTTAAAGAAATATATCCACAACAATCCCATGCATAAAACACTTGCAAAGTGCAACAAAAAGTAACCAATCAAATACAGACCTGTGGAACCATCACGAATGGAACAAAGCATTACCTTCTCACATATTTTTGAAATCCATTGACTACATACCATACTATGAAAAAAACAAGTGCATCTTATGTAATGTACCCATGCTTCTATCTGAGTCTCTGTACTACAATTCTAGATATATACATACTATATTTGATCTATATTGGATCATTATATTATTTTTCATCTACATCAATTCTCTTAGAGTGGAAAAAGTTGGAGGAATGAACTTCCAACGTCATTTTAGTGGCAGGTCCTAATTTGGAAAGTTTAGGTCATAAACTGTCTAAAATATTCCAAATCCATTTTTTGGCATCAATATGCCTTTTTTTACCTACTTCTTACCATGGTGAAATCTTCCATTTTTTTTACGCTGATACCTTTCTAACAGTGCATCAAATGACTCAAATGGAGTTCGTATGTGAAATTTATGCCTCTCGCAAGTTGACCTACGCTGTTAAAATCCAAGGTACGAGTGGATCCTATGTCAGCCTCAATTGCTCAACTATATGGGGCTAGTTACATATGGAAGTTCAATAATATTCTATAAGGTTCAACGCCTTATCACAAATAACGGTTGAGGAATCAAAAACCCTACCCCTAGATGTCTATCAGGTGATGTTAAATATCGGCCTCTAGGAGGAGAATGGGTTCCACTTTTTATCATTTTATTCGTTCCATAGTTTATAAGAGAACATATATGAGTGATATTTTGAGAGAATAATAGAGGAGGAGAGGTCCTCTAGCAGCCATAGAGGCCATAGTGTCAAATACAACTCCACAGAGAGTGCCTCTTTATTTGTACTTTAATTTGAATAAAGATAGGAGAGACACCTCACCTTCTAGCTGGGTATTATCCCGTATTGGGGTTTCCAGGTTATATATTGTGCTTATTTGTGGATGGTGTGTGAGTATTTATTTATGTTCTCTATTTTTTGCATTTCAACTATTTCATACAATTAAGAAGAAAACCAGTAATAAAAGAATCTAAGATGTAAAGGAAATTAACGTTCACAACAAATACTTTAGTATTTTTATTAGATCAGTTGTGAAAAATTTTCCAATTGAATATTCACAGTAGTTTACAGATCATATTGGTATCATGTCATTTTTTCTTAGGGTATTTGTGGAAAGTTGCAGGGATCCATGATTTGGTTTAAGAAGAAAGTCACAGAACCCTGGTCATGGTCAAATAGTCTATTCATAACAACCCTCCAAATCGAAAAGAGGAGATATTTTCAAGGTTGGAAGAGAAAGTCATTGACGTATATTACAATATGTCCCTCCTCATGGTGGATCTAGAAAGCAAAGTCATACTATTTAGATATGTTGGAGGATCGAACTTAGAGATTATATTAGACAAAAAATGGGGGATAACAAAGACCTAGAAAAGGAGCTGCAGAAAGAACACGAGAAAGAGAATATGATTTCCAATAGCATAAACCCTTCACAGTATTTATTCAATATGGAAGAGAAGATGCACATAAATCATTACTAAGGTGAGATCGATGCATTAAAACAAAATCATTGGTTGAAGTAATTAGAAGTTTATTTCATTGTTCACCATATAGATGAACAAAATACATGATTTTCCATTATGAAGTTAGAGGGCCATGCACTTGGTGGGAAATCCATACTAAAACACTTAGGCTAGAGGTTGATCCACCAATAACTAGGTGGGAGGACTTAAAAACCCTCATCAATTCTCAATTATACCATATTCGGGTATGTAGAGGACCAATGGATCTAGTGGCACTACTTTAGGTAGAAGCAAGGGAAAAGTGTACATGAATACACAACTGAGTTCAAAAATATATCCATCACATTGGGTATCTCTTCCAAGAACCTAGATGTACTCCTCAAGTATATAAGGGCTCTACATAGCCATCTATGAAAACAAGTAATTTTTCTCAAGCCAAGAATAGTGGATGAGGCATGTGTAGAGGAGCAATGTCTAAAAAACATAGGCCACAAGAAAGAGAAGACAAGTCGTTCCAATAAGAAAGAGCACTAGGAAGATTCCAAGGAGGGGAAAAAGAACTGAAATTGGGGAAATGATAAGAATATGGAATCCACTACACATTAGTTCAAGGATCCTAGCAATAACTCTAAATATCAAAACATATTAGAGTATCATGCAAACCTATATAGGATTGTATTTTATTATCGTAGAATTTTTTTCTCACATATTATAGGTCACTCTTCAACACACACACACACACACACACACACACAAATATTAGTGTTGCATACTCCTTATCATTCCATAAACAATGCAACGACCATCCATAATGACTCTCTTAAAAATGAAATCAATCCTTTATATTTGAATAATAATTTAGGATTAGAGTTATATTAATTATTTGATTACATTTATTATATCAAGAAAAAGACAATATCAACATTAATTATTACTAGCACAGCCACATAATTGTGGTTGATGAACGCCGAAAGGCATAATAAATCTACAAACCCTAGAATAAACCCTAATTAGGGTTTTGTGTGCACATATACCAATTATAGAGAATTGATATCTAACAGCAAGCCATAATCTTAAGAGGTAAGGCACATTGGATGTCACATGCAACTGATAGCAAGACTTGTTCAGAGGTTTTGGGAAAAGATGTAAAGTCTGCAGGTAAGAACCGTGGGCCTCTTTAGTGGCATCCCCTATGTGTCCTGTCTGACCGACGTTTATGTAATCAACATCACTAACCCATGTCATATTGTTTTCCGCAGTGTAATTTATTTTTCCTCCGCAACTGATACTGAGAAATCCTACCACATCGCCAGAAAAATAATATCTTGTCTAAAAAGATCGATGAGCGCTATAAAACAAGATATCAATTCAGGATTCTAAAAATTAAGACGAAACTGAAACAATCTTTCCGTAAGAGCGCACTCATGACCCGTTTATTGTTACACAGATCACGTACCTAGTTGAGCAGTAATAACAGCCAATAAACTCAAGAACACGCCTAGTGGCGCTATCCAACTGCTCTGTTTCACCAATAAACGAATTTCGTCCATTGTTCCACCAATTTTAAAGTCCTGCGGAGTTGAGTATATTGGAAGCTAACTAGCACAGCCGCTAAGAACGCGTGCCATAAAACGTCTATTGTAATTTGTAATCCATCTGTGGTAATATGAAACGTTTGGTTGCATGGTTTAATCCTATTTAATCATTTAAATGTGGCAATTACATATCCTTATAGTAATTTTTTAATGTGATTAGGTAAATGTTAAAAAGTAAACATGTTAACGGATGTCTTGATAAATGCAAGAAAGTTATGAACAATAAATCTGACCCTTTGATTTTGGAAGACGACTAAGAATATGCCAGCATCTTCAATGCATAGCCATTAGATTAGGGTTTAAGGTTAAATAAAGTTAAAAGATCATTAATTGTGCCCATTGTCAATAGGTGTACGCCTTTCGACGTAAATATTTTATTACAATAATTATTTAATTACATTTATTATATAAAAAAAGACAATATCAATATTAATTATTAATATTCTTTATTATATTATAAGAAAAAAAATTACATTTATTATTTGATTACAAAATATATTATTACATTTATTATTGGATTACAAAACACATTACAATATTGGATTACAAAACACATTACAATAGACATTATTATATAAACAAAAATATATTACATTTAAAATACATTATATCAATAAAAATAAAATATTATATAAAAAAAAAATTATATAATTATTTCATTACATTTATTATATCAATAAAAAAAACATCGTAATTAAAATACAATACATAAAGAAAAAAAAGACAATATTGTATAAGAAAAATACATTATATAATTATTTGATTACAAAATATAATAGAAGGCATTATTATGTGAAGAAAAAGACATTACATTTATTATTTCATTACAAAAGATATTATTACATTTATTATTTGATTACAAAAGAGTTTAAGAAGATATTATTATATCAATATTATTATTTCAAGAAAAATACATTATATTTAATAGTTTATTACATTTATTATATCAAGAAAAAAAACACATTATATCAAGAAAAAGTCATTAACATATCAAGAAAAAAACATTATATAATTATTTGATTACATTTATTAAATTAAGAAAAATACAATATCGTCCCCGAGGTGTAGGACAGTCGGTGACGGAGTGTGTTGTTAAGCCACTCCGTGATGTTAAAGTCACCGGTTCGAAACCTGCGGGGACAAAAAATCCAACCATGTTAAGGGTTG
>SNQJ01S0030680.1:42342-53984 GCA_010110895.2 Picea sitchensis | reverse complement strand
CTTTTCTAAGATGGCGATTCTGATTGCCTGGAAGAAAAACATCACAACAGAGGCCACTGCCAAGATCTTCTTTGAACGAGTCTGGTTACATTTTGGACTCCCACAAACCATTGTCTCAAATCGGGACAATCGATTTCTAAGCACATTCTGGTCGAGCCTCTGGTCACTACTAGACATCAAGCTCACCAAATCCATAACCTTCCACCCCCAGACAGATGGCCAAACCGAGGTCGTAAATTGAATGATTGTGTATATTCTTCATATGTATAATTCAAAGAACCTTCACACATGGGATGAGAACCTTCCCTATGTCCAACATAGCTACCACTGAGCCTTGCATAACTCAATTGGCCACAACCCCTTTCAGGTGGGGTTGGGATTCCAACCATTGGGTCCCATAGATGTTGCACTTCCCCTTGCGGTCACTTCGACCGAATCATCTCATGTTCCAAATGAAGCTGACAAAGCCACCCGGTTCATTGAGCGGATCTAGAACATCCGCCAAAAGATTCAGGATATCCTACAGAAGTCCAATGATAAATACAAACAACGCCATGATCAACATCGAGTGTCACATAAGTTTGAGGTGGGAGACAAAGTTTGGTTGCACTTGCAGAAATAATTCCTTACAAGACCTCATCAGAAGCTTTGCCCACTCTATTATGGGCTGTACACCATCACCAAGGCCATGGGGGATAATGATTTTGAGCTCAACATTTCTCCTTTCCTTGGCATGCACCCAGTGTTCAACGTGGATCTCCTTCGCCCTTATTTCCCACCATTATTGGACACCTCGGAAGTAGCAGAACAACTGACACCAACAGAGCTAAACCCTGACTGCATACAACAAACATCCAATGATTAGATTGTGGACACACAGATTAAGGACACTCGACAACAAAGGATCCAGCTTTATCGAGTCGTCAAAGTAGGACAACTCTTGCACCAAGGCAAGTGGCTCACCCGAGGCCAAATTCAACAAAAAATTCCTCATCTGATGGGGGACCTCAACGCAATGGAGAACATTGATTCCTAAGGAGGGAGGATTGATCTAGGTGGATATCGGTGGCCACCCACCTTTTCCAACTGGATCAAAACAATTTTCTGACAATTTACTATTTTTAGTAGTTTTAACTTCCGGGGCCATTTTGAGGGCCTAAATGAAGGTTTTTCGGGATCAATCTTATCAATGATAGTCGAAGGCATGATTGAGCCCCCAAAATGAATCTCCTCGACGATACCTTTCCATCGGGCTATCATACACCTAAAACGGAGATCGTATGCAAAAGTTACAACCCCGAGAAGTTGATGTACTAACTTATCCAAACGAAGCCCACATGACTTTTGATGCTTCATCTCCTAGGGTTAGGTTTTTGGGTGTCTAGGGTTTTTTTCATTCCTACTTATTGTAAAAAAGCCTTCAGAGCCTCATTGTAATCATCTTCTTGCGAATGAGCGCAACCGTCACATCTCTTCTAAGAGGTAAGCCACCACCATTCCAACAAGCTTGTTTCCACTGCATTTTACAATTTCAGTTTATTTCATTATTGAATAAAAAACCAGTTTTATTGTACCTCTATTATTTTGTATTAAACACTTGTTAATAATTTGTATTCATTTCACTCTGCTCATAAAATCCGGATCAAATATGATAAAAACATAGCCATAGAACAATACAAAGTGGATCTATTTGACAACATATATTAGTGAGATCACCAGTATGATGGCCATATTGGAATCTTCTAAGTACTTCAAATAATATCCATCGCAACCTGGGCGAGGAACGCAACAAAAGTAGGTGTCTAAGGGGTGCCTAGGGTCTTCGTCCTGATCCCAAAATGGTATGATTCTAGTAACGTGAATAGATGTACTGATGTCGAACATGGTAGAAACCAGTTGATTACTGGTCATTGATGTATACCGTAAACAAGTGCGAGAGAAATCACCAATGATGACAATGACTCCCAAGGTACCCTAGTACATTCTAGCGAATGTAAATAAATGAGATGAAGTCAAACACTTGTGAAATATTTGATCAAAGACTAATGATGTAAACCTATTGTTGACAGCGAGGAGACCTACCATTGAGCCATTCAAGTTCCAAGGTAGTAATTGGTTTCTAAGTCTAATTCCCATATAATGTATTGAAGTCGATAGGAACAAACTCGTTGAAGGAGGGCCATGATGTTTCCCCCATCATTGACACGAAACTGACACAATAAAGTGATGTAATATAATAGATTAAATAAGCACAAACTAACATGAGGATGAAAGTTGGTAATAATGCATAGTGGTTGATTTGGGATGAAACTCCCCTTGAATATTGTGAGGCATGACAAATGACTTGGAAACATTGACTCGATGATATATAGACCGAAACATAGTGCAACGATAACTAGGGGCACTTTTTCGGTGGGATGAAGGAATATAATGACTCATAGGATCGGTATAAATCAGAGACAAACAATTTAACCAATTGTAAGACAAGACACAAACAAGTGCCATGTTCAAGGGAGACAACAAACAACTGTCATAATGCTTTCCAAAACACTGACCCATTTCTCTCAAATTCCCCCCCACCATGAACGACGAGTACCTTTTTTTTTAATGAGCGTGAAGAGGATAACATATGCTCTATATAGTGCATCTTCGATGAGTCCCTCATCACATGTTTAACGAACCTGAAAGAGGGGTTTGGTCCCATATGGGTCCTTCAATGTATAATTTTATCAGCCCAAAGAAGATAAAATCGATGGTATTTTCATGTTTAGAGAGTTTGAAAAGAACTTAAATAAGACTCTAGGGTTGTTCTTTTTCGTAAATTTAGTCCCTCGAGCCTGAAAAAAATATAAAACAATACAAGGGGGAAATCTTCTAGCCAAGGTTGACTAGAGTATTCATTTTTTGTGATAATTCATTCTTGTCCAAAAAGGGTTAAACTTACACCAAATAAACACCTTTTCAAATCCTTTTAATGAGTGTGAAAGGAAACAAGCTCGATTGACAATCTTTTTATGTCTAGAGAGTCTGAAGAGAGCTTAAAGGAGACTCAAAAAGTTCATTTTTCGTATAGTTTTTAGGAGCTTGAAAAAATGATAAAATTATACTCGGTAACTTATTCTCATGTGACAAAGACTAAGCTCGTTTAGAGAGAACGAGTGATATGTAACTAAGTTCCAATGGGTGGAACGACTCCTAAGAAGAAATGACTACAATAGGGCGTAACAAGTAGGCATGGAAAGCGGGGACCACTCACAATAGCGTGTCTCTCTAGAGAGTAAGTGCAAAATGGGAGCAACGTGATGAAAATAGTTAGCGTTAAGCATAATTTCAATGGCGATAAGCAAGTGAGACGAAAAATAGCAGCGACGCATTAGCAAGTGCAACCAATAAGAAGACAATAAGATGCCTACTTCATTTTTTAACGATTTTGAAATAGAGAATGAACTATGATGGAAGTGTCTATTTCATTTTTTAACGAGCTTGAAACAAAGAATGAAACTATGCTCGAAGTGTTTGCTTCATTTTTTAACAAGATTTAAATAGAGAATGAAATTGTGCTCCGACTTGGTTTCATTTTTTAACGAGCTTGAAGCCAAAAATGAACTATGCTCGGAGTTGGTTTTATTTTTTAACGAGATTGAAACTAAAAATGAACTATGCTCGGAATGATACCCATTGACATGTTTCTTCCCAGCATGATGTCTAGAGGTTGGTACTTTGAGTGATACCCATTGGCGGTTTTTCCCAAACATGATCTCTATAGGTTGGTACTTTTCCCCCAACGTGATCGATAAAAGTTAGCGGGTTAACTCCAACATGATGTTCAGAGGCTGGAGACATGCCCCTCAAGCTTCTTTTCGTCTGCTAACTCTTCTTCTGCACCCGATTAGACTCATGGCTACTAATAGGAATAGGTTCACCAAAGAGGGAGGAAGAAAGAGGATCAAATGACACAGGCAGAGGAAATGAAAGTTCACGTATTAGACCTAGTGGAAGACTCGACTCAAATAGAGGGGGGTCTGTTTCACTTTTTAACGATATTGACACATATAATGAACTATGTTCATGGTTATCTGTTTCATTTTTTAACGATCTTGACACAAAAAATGAACTATGCTCATGTGTCTTGACCATGTCTTCTAAGAGGTCTTCATCGAACGAAAGAACAATGCTCTGGAAAAAATGTATGTCAAGAGACTCAATAGGGGTAACGGGGAAAATATCAGTCTCCAAAGCCCCTATGTCAACTACCAAATCTGAGTATAAAGAGATCGAGCATACATTGAGAGGCTCATTCTCATTGCAGTTGAAGGCATGAGACATGATACCACATAATTACCATGTGGAAGGAGAGATATCTCTTTCATATAAGGAACATTCATGGAAGTCGGATGGTCGATAGTCATATCAGGACTAACAAACGAAAGTTGGTCAATGGTCACAACGTTTCCATTATGAGGGAAATGCATCACTCGAAAGAGTGTGGACACGAAAATTTTCATAACATAGACATAGTCCACTCCAAGGGGTAAATTAAAGTCCAAGGGGCCTTACGACTACCATAACATTGATAGATACAATTTTCCCTCCTAAGGTGATGGGAAACTGAGGAAGGATCCCTAAAGGTTCATTAGATATTTTATTAAAAACCAATAAATGATGGGTAACTGACACAAGCTGAGGGGAAACCATAGATTTCCAAGAAGTTTAGGATAGAATGCTAACATAAACGCCTTCATCTATAATAGTGTGATGTATGATCGTATCACAAACATGTATAGTGATTTGGAAAGGCATGCAAGAAGGAAGGCGAGGCTTCGCTAGATTATTCCAATCAAAGGAAATGACCTCAATACTTAGAGGGGGTTCCATTGAAATGAGTGAAATTCCCCCTTGTCCGGAGGAATTTGAAGTGACAAGAAAAACCTGAGTGGTATCCACTTCACTTTCCAAGGGGAGAGTGGAATCAACTGAGGATTGAATCATACCGACCACTTCATTTAACCTAAATAGGATAATGAACTTTTGATCCATTAAAACCAATTCAGATGTTATATTCATCGTCTTAGCTTTCCAACGATACAAATTTGGTCAAAATCTGACTCTCGGATATCAAGATATGACCTCGTGAAGTTGAGATGTCAAGTAGGATCAACATAAATCAAGTTGATTGTTCTTTTAATTTTGGGGGTAAACGTGACCACTTTCAACCCTTGAAACTTGCACCAACATCTTATTCGTCGAAATACCTTTCCAACGATATAAAATTTGAGCGATTTTGTCGCCCAGAACTCAAGTTATGGCCTTTGCAAAATCATGACTCAACAATTGTAGATTAAATCTATGGGCAAATGTGGGCCCTTGATCTAATTTCATTTTTCATTCATAAGAATTCGACTTTTTGGTGAAAGAACTTATTATTCATGCATTGGGATGTTGGAAACTTAAATGTATATAATGAAAATTTAATTATATATATGGTAAGAAACAAAAGAAGAGACTATGGAGGATTGAGAATTCGACCTCCCCTTAGAAATTGAATAATTAATTAATATTTTGACCAAAATTATCCTACACCATGCCCAATCATCGTCGTGATGAGTCAACCATCCAAACATCTCCATGTGTCATTGTGTGGTTGTTCAATTATCTTCCACATGTAATGAATAC
The DNA here is from genome assembly GCA_010110895.2 of Picea sitchensis. NCBI lineage: Eukaryota > Viridiplantae > Streptophyta > Pinopsida > Pinales > Pinaceae > Picea > Picea sitchensis. Next base: position 48,311 of record SNQJ01S0030680.1, on the reverse strand, counting down.
GAATCTTCCACGTGTCACCATTAATTAGCTTCCACGTGTCTGTATCTGCCATGTGTCTACCATGTGAAAGGATCTCATTGGTTAATAGAGCTGCCATATGTCATCCATTAATTAGCTTCCATGTGTAATACTCTGATTGGATGGTAATTGGAGAGTTCTTATTGGTTAATGGTTCATATGAAAAACTTCGGATAATAATTTTTAAGGGAATAAGTGTATGAGAAATTAAGTGAGGAACAACGGGTTGGTGAAAGTCACAAGTTGGCGGGTGTGGAAGGAGATGAAATGAGTTCACCAACCCGAAAAGAAATGAACCCAATGAATTACAAAAAATTCTAAGTGTTGAGTATTGAGTGAGGGAGGTGAGGGAGTGTCAGGTTGGTGGGTGAGGGAGGTGAGGGGTAAGGGAATGTGGCGGGTCCACCAAACCGCTAACTATTACACTTAGTTTAAATGTAAAATAGTTAAGTGAGGTATGGGAAGGGAGATATAAGAAGAAGGAGAGATATTTTAAAATATTTTTTGAAGTGTTGAAATAAAGGTGAGTGTTGGGAAAGGAGAGGAGAGTAGAATGGAGCATGGATGGTGTGGTAAGTGAATCCGCCATGATATAATAAGAAGAAATAAGATGTGTTTTAGGCCCGTGAAAACTCAAAAAAACAATGGTCTTTGACTCAAAAAATTTAGATATATTTATGAGAAATTATCTTTATTCCACATGGAAAAAGCACCATTTTCCACTTAAATGAAAACCTGGATATATTGAGCATACAAACTTCGATTTTGAATCTGAAAAATGCGTGGCGAAACTAAGACTACGAGCTACGCAATGAACTTATAATTGTTCAATTTTTTTATTTTTTTGATATCATTTTTTTATTATTATTCCAGGAGTGGGAAAATGTAGATGACCAAACTTTGGTCAACACTCCCCAATACACTAAGAGGGGGCGATAATCATGATGTTATCACCCTGTATTCCCTTATAGGGGGGATGAAGTATGGAAAGTGGTGAAAAGATACAAAATTCACCCAGTTATAAGAAAGGCTCAGGTTCTTGACTTAGTAAGCTTCCCAATGATGATGACGGAAGAGGTGAATTCAAAGAAGATGTATACAATCCAAAAATATCAAGCAACAAACACATATTCAAAGGAATAGAAAACACTAAGGAAAGATTAAAATGAGCATTCCCTAGTGGAGTTGCCAACTTTTTGTTGTGGAAAAGTTTCCTCTATGGATAGGTGAAACCCCCCTTAGATCAAGACTCTTTTGATCCAAGACAGAAGGTAACAAATGGTTTACTACTTTCCCCTTAAATATGTTCTACATGTCAACAATCAAAATGAGAAGAGAAGGATAGATGACTTACCTCTTTTCCATCGGTTGTCCTCGCTGCTCCAGCGTTTGATCTTGATGTCCAAGCTCTTGGTGCAAGAGAATTCCTGCAAGGAACAAATCAATACCTCCTTCTTCCACAATATATTGTTAAGCAGAAGAGATCTATCTACATCAAATTAGACAAAATTATACATGCATATAGTGAACAACATAAGCATGAGGGGAATATGCTAAGTTATAGATTATATGGAAAGCAATACATAGTGAAGCGTTTACAACCTTGATGTTGATGTTGCAAAAACTCCCCCAAGCTCTCATTTCCAACCATTTGAATGTCACAAAGTTATAAGTATGGTTCTCTAAGTTCTCCTCCTTCCTTTCACCCAAGAATGGCCTCCATTATAGAGGAGTTGAGGAATAACAACCATAGGATAATTTGAGGAGAGGATATGATAAAATGAGGATTTGGATGAACAAACAAGATTGATATTTCCGTGAATAGATGCCAATAGCTTGAACCAACCCCTAACCAAATGAAATCTCCCAGAAACAACCTCTCAAAACAAGGCATGATGGTTGCAACCACTTCATCACTCCCCTAGAATTGAGCATAGGGAGATAGTATTGCTCACAAAAAACTAAACAGGGAGCGATGGAAAGGGTTCATTCCCCTCTACATATGGGAAGAGGGGCAATGATACTCATAAAGGCCCAAAAGATCAAGGTGAAAGATAATGTTTCGACCTCCAAATGATAGATTTCCCCTTCAACATGTCTAGGTATTATTAAAGACACTTCCACATGGTGATGAAATTGTGACACTTGTTAAAGTGTAACACTAGTTAGTGTGACACTTAGGTGTGTAACACCAAATCTGTCATGTCTCTGCATAATTCTAGCCTCAAGTCCTACATCGGTTGGATAGCTAGACCAACCGTCGCATCCAATTCTTGAAATGTGCATATCCATGCCCAAACTTATTCTTTTATATCTGCATCTCTCTCATTCCATCCAACTCTAAAGACTAAGGAAAGTGTCCACCCCTGCCTCGCCACTGTTTCCATTGTCCAATCTTCATCAAGGATATCCTACACAATATCTACGTAGTACACTTCAAACCTACTAGTGAATCCATACTTCAACCCCCTTGTCATGTTGTTGTGTCTACCTTCTAAGTCTTGAAATGGTTAGGATTCACCCTCAACCATGATGCCCAAAGTAAGAGAAATACCCATGCTGAAGTAATCTCTTCATGCTACAATATGTCTGTCTGCACGATGCTTCAAGCCAAGGCAAGTCATCTACTCACCTTCTTCCATCAAGTCACTTCTCCACAACTCAACATTTGCGATGAGTGTAGTCANCCATGCTGAAGTAATCTCTTCATGCTACAATATGTCTGTCTGCACGATGCTTCAAGCCAAGGCAAGTCATCTACTCACCTTCTTCCATCAAGTCACTTCTCCACAACTCAACATTTGCGATGAGTGTAGTCAATGCACTCACAGTCCTCAAACCATCCCATCGAACTGTCCAGAGTGATCCAAGTAGAATGAGTCACCTCAAAGAAATTCCATGCCTTAGGCATGTTCGAACCAATACTCTGCCAACCTCAACCAATGACCCTCCCAGATCTTCGAGTCATCACACAATCATCCACAAGTCACCAAGGTGTACTCCACCTCATCCAATGTCCCATACCAAAGGCGAATGAACACCACCCAAGTCACTTGACCTGCATTCTTCCCATTTAGGTTGACTTCCAACAATTCTTGGTTGACTTGTTTGTTGACTCCATTCATCTCCTAGATTACAACTGCCTTTCACCTCCTCCAAGCATCTAAACTCTATCATTTTCGTCACGAATGTCAAGTTCTCACATGACCCCAAAAATATAACTAAGGAACCAATGCATCAAGTTACCTCATCCAAGAGTTAGGAATCTTCCTCAAGTCACCTTCACAATTACATCCAAATTTTCCTAAGTCCTCCACACGACTCGTCTAAGAAGGTCACCCAAAGATCTTCACACATTTTCCCAAGTCAAGGTGTCCCAATTGCTACATGAATTCTACAAATTTGCACCACTTGATTCACCCTCAAGTCTTTCGATTTTCACCATGGAAACAAACTACACTTGAACCACCAAGTCATCCGACTTCCCCTCAAATAACTAACCGCAACACCACTTAGGAAATGCAAGAACTCAAAACCAACCACACCTTTCCAATGACATCCTTGCCTGCACCCATGGTTTAAATTTGTTGTCTTGGACCTTCACTTTACCAAGAAACCAACTCTTTGCATGAAATCCCCTCAATCATCGTCCATAGCTACACAAACCTACATAACACCTTTGTTGTGATACAAGGATGAGTCCATTCGTCCGCTTCAGAAATTTTTCTAAGTCCCAAAATTTTCATGCAATCGATTGAACTCATCTCCAATGTCCTACCATCTCCGCACCTTGATTTATTTAGCTTCAAGGAACCATGCACATACCGCCTGACTCTCAAGTCATAATGTTGCTAACTGACTTGTGTAACTCTGTGAAGAGTCACCTCATCCGAAGGCTGTAGTCGACCCACTCGTCCAACTACCCATCTCAACTCAACCATTTTTCTCAGTGATGCATGACACAAAGATGTTATGATGAAAATGTGTCCAACCAACTACCTTACGACAAATCTACTCTAGGTATCCTCAATTCCTCCAACTTAACCAAGTGCTTCCAGTTTTTGCAATACATAACTGTTCCCTTTCACGATCACTTCTGCAATCACCCTCTGTGCTCATTTCTACGCTCTCTTTTGCGGTTAAATATGTGACAAATCCTATGTCAAGTTTTACATTCATCCGCCTTTCCCAAGTGCTCAATTCACCCAATGAACTCTACAATTGGTCTCTTCAAGGTGTACACAATAGGTTTGACACTTATTTCCATCACAATTCAAACCGATCAATTTTGTGCCCATATTTCCACTGCGATCAAGTATGCGACAATTCTCGTGCTGAAATTTGCGATGAGTTATGTGATCACTCGACTTTTCCAAGTGCTATGTTTCACTGCAAACCATGTTCTTGGTCTATACAAGGTGTGCACCTAGATCAACCTTCCACTGCACCATCAACCAGATCTTCTGTCATAATTCTAATACAAAGTCTTTATGTTGAACCAGTTTTCTCCTCTGAACTTTTCAGCAAGTTTGTGAAAGTTCCCACCAAACTATATTCGCAACAAACTACCTTCAAAGTTTTCTTTGATACTGTCTATCATCGAGATAGTGGTGAAGAGCTCACCAAACCTTCTTCAAAATATGTGACGAATAAGATATGATACCATCTATCGTCGAGATAGTGGTGAAGAGATCACCAACCCTTCTTCAAAATCTGTGACGGACAAGCTCTAATACCATATGTCATGTCCCCATAGTGTGCCTTACCAAATCTTGCAATCGTGCACCTCTTGAGGGCGTGTGACACCATGAAATTTATCACTTGGTTGCTTGGTAACACCAATGATACTTCATTCAAACACCAATGATACTCTGTTTTAGGCTATGGGCAAGTCACACTCCTACTCTAGTGTAACTCTCTTGTGTATTTAGAAAATTTGTTAACAACCTTAACACTTAGTCATTTAAGCATACATCCATGAAATGAAGATAAGACTTGCGAAACAAACAAGAGACACACATATAATTTGGGAGACACAAGATGTGCCTAACACTCGACTAAGTCTTATTATTGAAAAACAATTACAATATGAGCAGTACAGGCTCGATTTACAGCTTGGGAAGTGTCATACGACTCACCTCACCTCATCAAGACACTCATACACAGATTTGTCACACCAAGACTCATATGTCATAACAACTTTTGCAACTCCTACAGAGAAACTCAAACATGTGTCCACCATAGACTCATTGTTTCTTCTTCGTCACAAGAATTCGCTTAGAACTGTGGTTTTTTCTCATAACTGCCTCACTCATACCTGCAACAAGACTTCCCCAAAATCTTCCCAAAATACTGTCACTCTTACTCTGTGCACAAAATCACCTCAAGGAAACACAAGTCCTCCCATGTGGAGAGACTTGGCTCCTTAAGGGAGCTCGCCCCTCTTCGTCCAAGTCTACCTCAGGATCATAGAGTTGATCTTGCTCTCCTTGTTCTTCAAATCTTCTTTCCTTGGTTGTGCACCTTTGTTCTCTTACATGGACTCCAAAGGTCACGATCGTGAATCGTCACATCCTTTGGGTGTATCACGTCCCTTCATGGAAAAACATGCCTAAACGAATCATCATGCCCCTTCGTGGACCCAGTGTGCCCAAAAAAACGTATGCACCCATCAACCATTGTATCCCTTGGGATCGATGTGCCCCAACCTTGGTGTGTTTTTCATGCTGGTGCACCCCAACCTATTTGGTGCACCCTTTCTCTTGGTTGCTTCTGCCCCATGCTTCACCTCATGCTTGGGCAGGACCTATTGCATGTTTACATGCCCAAGATGCCCAATTTCCCCTCTAGTGCGACTCTTGGGTGCCAAAGTGTAGAAAATCCAGGTCCTATCAGCAAGACTTCTTGGTCTGTCTTTGACCAAGCAAAGTCACTAAGTTTCTGCTGTCATA
>SNQJ01S0030680.1:0-10796 GCA_010110895.2 Picea sitchensis | reverse complement strand
TACTTGAGGGACAAAGGGATGCAGACTCAATATGAAGTAATTTCTCCAGAGTAACTTTGCTCTCAAAGTTGAATGCTTTCTCCTCTTTTTCCATAGTTCGAAATTGTGCTCTTATAGCCTCCAGAATGCAACTGAAGGGCTAAGTCAGAACGTTTCCAGTATATGGAAGGCCAAAGATCAGAGATATTTTGTCGTGAAATGGAAACCCAACCTCATTTTGTATTTTTTGGCACAAATCTCGATATATGTGAGCTATAGTGGAGCAACAAGCGTATACGCATCTTGCATAATAGTTAGGGAGCGTATATGTGGAAAAACATATATTTTTGGCTCTGGATTTATCAAAAGGGGTTGATAAGTCTACATAGGGAAATGGAAAAAGGACCTCTGTGCAAGATAACAATGGTGAGGCAAATCTTTCTATAACAAGAAGTATTTTTGGCCTTTTCTCATTTTATCCAATGGTCATTTACCCTTCTTCTCTGTTTTCACCTGTGGGTAATTATTCAGTACTATGGAAAAGCCTTCCCAACTAGTACTAATGGATAATCAACAAAATAAGGTTCACAAAGGAGGGGACATTGTGAGGATAAATCTTGATGATATGCAACTATTTGTTGAGGAAACCTTGATTAGGGAGCTCTTCCAAAGAGTGGGATATATTAATTTCTAGAAGAAAATGATGAGGGGGCACCCAGACGTGGCTAAAGAATTCACACTGAAATTTGATGGAACCAATACCAAGGTTGGGATACTAGAATTTGAGGTATATAAGAGGACCATATCAACATCCACTGATATACCTAGTACTGGGGAGAGATGGTTCAAGGCCATGACCCTAAATTATTCATTTTCAAGAGAGTTCCTCAAACTAGAATACCAAGAAGAAAATTTGTCAAAGGGTGTGCCCATAAACCATATGTTGGAGGGTTTTTATAAGATGTTGAAGATAATTCAAAGATAATTTTCCTGTGAAGGGAGATTTAACATGATCTATCAATACCACATAAGGATACTGCTACATATCATAGGGAAAGATGCTACAAATCTTCCGTTCTACTTGTTTAGATGTATTGGAAAAATCTTTAACAAGGTTTAGGCTAAATCTAATGAAGTTGATACAAGTATTTTTCATTCAGGACTGATAAAGATGCTGATGATGGATGAATTAAGAAAGGGAAATATGGAATGGGAAGAATTCATTACTTCTTCAAACTTTCAGCTTAACATTGCTCCTACCCCACAGTCTAAGGTACACATCCCTCTTCTAGTTGACAAGATTGTACAGTTGGGGATGAACAAGAAAAGGAAGAGTATCAGGTCTATTAAAAATGATAATGAAACAAAGGAACAACAAGAAGAAGGAGGACCTTCTCAGTCTCCATAAAGAGATGTTTCACCTTTTCCATCTCCCAGTCCACTAGAGACTCCTTCAACTAGAGCCACAAGTTTTAGAGGAAGAAAATTGTTGTTCTCTTCACCACCTGCTACAGACAAGGTCAAGGCTAGGAGACCTGTTACTAGAGAATCAAAAAAACATGAAAGCATTGTGAAGGAAGTTACAGGGGGATCTCCCATCCAGAGAAAGGGTAAACATGTACCTATTAAGGAGCACATTGAGATTGTAGACATAACTAATCCTCCAGAAAATCCTACCTTTAAGAGGCTAAATAAACAGCTTAAAGAGGCAAGGAATGAAATTGACAAACTGAAAAGGGAGGAGTTGGTTGAAAAGAAGAAGTTAAATGAACTTATGGAAATGTATCGTGGAACTCTTGACAAGGCCAAATTTATAGCTAAAAGGTTTCAACCTTTCCACATGCAGCTTAGAAACTTGTATAGATAGAACATAGCCTACCAAAGTCAGATAAGAGGGATAAATATGGAGCTGCAACCTTTCAAAGAGGAGATGGCCAATAAGAATATGGATATGTTAGCCAAATATTCCACCAGGAGGAGCTCCAGAGTTAGAAAGTGAAGAAGATGAACACCTTGACTCATACCAATTTTTGACAGTTTCCTATTTTTGTAATTTGCAAATTTGAAGACAATCATGTTTGATAAGTCATGATTCAGTTGAGGATGTGTTAGCCTTCTTAGTATTATATCACTACCATATGTTATTATATCAGTTGGTGACACTGGGAATATGTTTTGGAGTGTTTTGATGCATTTTCAAATGAAAAGAGTAGCTACAAGAGAGTTCGTAGCGTCTGGCGCTGGGAACTGGCTGGTACATGCTGGCTCTGCGAACTATGTTGCAAACTCTTGATCTAGAGGTTTTGAAGGAATTAGTGGTTTCCATATGGGAAGATGAGTACATGATAGTTGTTGGAATGTCTTAGGTGAGTTGAAGGCTCAAGGGACACCTGACAAAGGGATATACGTTCAAAGTACACATCATCAAGCACATTTAAGTTGTTAAGAAGGCTACCAACATTAGCCTAGTTTTTAGTAGTTTGTTAATTTTTGTTGAACAACTGTAGTTACTCCACCTTCAGGTGTGGGAATCCTTTGCAAGAAGTGGAATTCAAATTGTAAATTTTTCATTGAAAACCTAGGCTATAAGATAGACATTGGAAATCATTGAAGGGTTTGAAGGATTGTAATGAGACTCATACTTTTGAAATTGTGAAGTTACAGAGCCATCTCTGGATTTTTTGTATAATACTTGAGACTTTTTTATTAATAGAAATCAATTCCTTTCCCATTATATTATTTCTATGTTACTCTAATTCTACTGTCATTTGAATGATTCATTTGATTTATTGTATCTGTATTACAATAAAGGTTTTGTTGTGATGATGTTATAGTTTTATCAGAGTTTATCTTTTGATTAAATAAGTTCTTATGTAAAAAGGTTTTCCTCATATGTTTGCTATTATTGCCTGATGTGAGTGGTAGAAATTTTCATTTTTTCATTAAATTCTTCCATCTATTCATTTTACTCTTTAAATCTCCGATCTAAGTTAGCCAAGACCTCATTTGCCAATACATATTTTAAGAAACCTTCTGTGATTTTCATTGTTCTGACTGAGTTTTGATCCATTTGACATCATCATAAAAACTTATCTTTAAACCTACTGATGGGTGCTGAGCTTACACTTTAGCAGTCAAAGTGTGAATTTTAGTGCTAACAATGCCCAATCTTCAAACTTAAAACACCCTCCTCCAAGATGGTTACTCCACATGCCCCAAATACCCATTCTCCTAAAAAATTCTGTCCTTGTAGATGTTAAATTTCCACATGTGCATCAACTACCACATCAAGAAGTGAACATTCCTAGCATTGATCCCAAGATAAGCTTATTCCGACTAAGCTCTCCTAATGTAAGTAAACCAAAATATAATGAAGGAATTAGGGGTGCACAAACCCTTCCACATCACATGAATTGTTCCCCTAGCTAGGTGAAAACAATTTCATAGAAACCGAAAGTTGACACTCCCCTTTTTAAGGAAAATGATTTTTCTAACACTAGTGTTCTCCCTATGTATATTTATTGTACTTGCAACCTACAAATCATGGGTATCTCATACATGCACCTCAAAACTTTTGTGCTGATTTATGTACATATATTCAATCACACCATTCAAGAACATTGTCTGTAGATACATCTCATACAAAGACCACCCATACCATACTACTGATGCAAGAGTGGTTCATTTGGAAGTATACTTAGAAATTGTAGCAAAAGTATCATCATAATTTCCTCCCTCTCATTGAGAGAAATCTCTAGCAACAAACCTGTTGAACCCCTTTTGNGGAATTCAAATTGTAAATTTTTCATTGAAAACCTAGGCTATAAGATAGACATTGGAAATCATTGAAGGGTTTGAAGGATTGTAATGAGACTCATACTTTTGAAATTGTGAAGTTACAGAGCCATCTCTGGATTTTTTGTATAAGACTTGAGAATTTTTTATTAATAGAAATCAATTCCTTTCCCATTATCTTATTTCTATCTTACTCTAATTCTACTGTCATTTGAATTATTCATTTGATTTATTGTATCTGTATTACAATAAAGGTTTTGTTGTGATGATGTTATAGTTTTATCAGAGTTTATCTTTTGATTAAACAAGTTCTTATGTAAAAATGTTTTCCTCATATGTTTGCTATTGTTGCCTGATGTGAGTGGTAGAAATTTTCATTTTCTCATTAAATTATTCCATCTATTCATTTTACTCTTTAAATCCCTGATCTAAGTTAGCCAAGACCTCATTTTCCAATACATATTTTAAGAAACCTTCTGTGATTTTCATTGTTCTAACTGAGTTTTGATCCATTTGACATCATCATAAAAACTTATCTTTAAACCTACTGATGGGTGCTGAGCTTACACTTTAGTAGTCAAAGTGTGAATTTTAGTGCTAACAATGCCCAATATTCAAACTTAAAACACCCTCCTCCATGATGGTTACTCCACATGCCCCAAATACCCATTCTCCTAAGACATTGTTTCCTTATAGATGTTAAATTTCCACATGTGCATCAACTACCACATCAAGAAGTGCACATTCCTAGCATTGATCCCAAGATAAGCTTATTCCCACTAAGCTCTCCTAATGTAAGTAAACCAAAATATAATGAAGGGATTAGGGGTGCAAAAACCCTTCCACATCACATGAATTGTTCCCCTAGCTAGGTGAAAACAATTTCATAGAAACCGAAAGTTGACACTCCCCTTTTTAAGGAAAATTATTTTTCTAACACTAGTGTTCTCCCTATGTATATTTGTTGTACTTGCAACCTACAAATCATGGGTATCTCATACATGCACCTCAAAACTTTTGTGTTGATTTATGTACATATATTCAATCACACCATTCAAGAAGATTGTCTGTAGATACATCTCATACAAAGACCACCCATACCATACTACTGATGCAAGAGTGGTTCATTTGGAAGTATACTTAGAAATTGTAGCAAAAATATCATCATAATTTCCTCCCTCTCATTGAGAGAAATCTCTAGCAACAAACCTGTTGAACCCCTTTTGTGCTTCCCCCCTATTTCTATTTTTCTCGTTTCTTTTCTTACCTCTTCTTTTCCCCTTCTCTTTTTCCCCTCTTTTTCATTTTCTTTGTTATGACAAGATTACCATACTTATTTTTTTTCACTATGTTTACAGACTTTTGGACTCACAAAACTTTGGACTTGTATTATGTTCCATTTACCCATGTATAAGTTCATCAAAGACTTAGATTATTTTTGCATCGCAGACTTTTGGACTTTTGGACTTTCAGACTTACGGACCTATGCGTCATACCTCCACTCTCTACTCTGTCCTCCGACATATTGTTATGGAACAATTCCCCTAAATACAAGTGAATCTTCCCTTGGATTCTAGACCCCTAATACCAAGATAGAAAAACACAAATGGACACTAACATACCTTTGAATTCAGTTTAACTAATCAGAAAGAGAGAGAGAGGGAGAAAAAGTGTGATGCACCTTGTTTTGAAGTTTTTCCTCACTGCTTCCAATCTGAGTTCGATCTCTCCTTAGTACAACTTGACACCTGCAATGCAATGGAAAACAAAGAGAAACAAAGAAATCCTACTCTACAAGATTAGATTAAACAAATCCATCTACAAAGATCGAAAGAACAGTAGACAAGTGCATGCGATAATACACAAGCTTGAAGGAAATAATCCAAGTATATTGATGATAAATTTAAAGAGATACTTACAATAATGGATGGTTTTACAACAACTTCTCCAAGTCCTCCTCATGCAACCTTTTTCTCGAAATATCCACGATCAGAATGAAAATGCTTTTGCTGATTATTTTCCCCTTTGGTTCATCATGAGAATGCCTCCATTTATAGGCTTTGGGAGGCCCAACCACTTTGGTTGTATTTAGGATTAGTTGAGGATATGACTCCGTTAGTTGTGATATTTCCCTTAGATGCATCCTAAGGGTTATATTTGAGCCAAGCCAAGTCCAATCATCCATAGATGTCCTTAGAGAAAAAGGGGATTTATTCCCAAGATTTTCTCAACCAATTGAGTTCTCCTTTACAACGGGAAATAGAGAACTACAATGTTCCCTTCTAGATAGACAAAGAGTGCTATCTCTCCCTGCATATGAGAAGGGGAGGGTTGATCTTCCAAAAGTTGCAAAGATGACCAATTATCATAGAAAAACACTTTGTTCCGACTATCAAATGATGGGGCTTCTTCTTCTAACATGTTTTAGGGGTCATATCAAGTGTTCTCATGGTGTCGTTCATGATGCAACACTTACATGATGAAAATGTGATACTTACAACATTTGCGAAAAAAGTGCGACACTTATGACACTTACGACAATGAGAATGTGACATTATAGAAGTGAGGAACTTTGACGTGTAACAGATTTCCCCCCAAAGTGTGAAGTCAGAAAATGAAAGATGATGACCAAAACACTTTGTAGATTCTTCGAAGCAAGCATATGGAGTCGGGGAACCTAGTAGAAGCTGCAAACAACTATCAAATGAATGTTAATACACATTCCATTACCGAGGCATGAATACTTGCTGGGTAAATTATATACCTAATTTCCCTTGATTAAATTATCGACCAAGGTAGGTAAACTTTGAGTTGTAACACAATATGAGTCAAGATAGACCAAGAGCTAATTGTTTGTGTATTACTACTGTTGTATTCTATGACTAAGTCCATGTACTGGAATGAAATATAGAAAGTAAATTAAACAAGCAAAGGAGAGTAATCTACCCTTGGGATCAAAACTATGATTTCAACCTACAATTCTATTTTCAAAATATGATGTAAAAGACTTCAAGCAAACCAGAGATGTAAAACTATTATAAAAATAAAATTGTGAATATGCAATGAGAACAAGTTATCTTTAAAAAAAAACAATTACTTTAAGTGAATTCTACTTAAAAATGACTTTTAAAACTAAACTAAGAAATCATCTTTAATTCTGCAGAAAGGAAAATAAGCAACATCATCTAGTCTTCACACTAATCTTATTGAAGAAGAAAAATAACATCATCTATCTATGTCTACGATGACGAATTATATCACGCTGATATCTAAATATGATGGTGGTGTCTACGATGGTGAATTATATCACAATGACATATAAATACGATGGCTAATTCAAATGGAATGAATTCAACATTGACTTATATAGACAAATTTAAAGTGGAAACTAAACAATTTATTGAAATCTTTGTCATTAAGGAAATATGAGATACATGTTCCCGTGACTGATCAAACCTATGAACAACTCTTAAAATCATAAATTACACTACTGTACTTGAAAAAGAAATGATTCAATGAAATTATGCTACTATACTTTAAATCAGAGATACCTATGCTACTGTAATTTAAACAAGGAGAATAATAATTATACATCCCTGCAGAGGTTAGTTTAATCTATTTTAATTACAGAGACGATTCACATTTACAACATAGTGTAAGTAATCAAAGTGAATAAATACAGTGAGATTACAATCATAACAGATTCATTAACACAACTGAGATGTACAAAGGAGTTATAAAGAAACAACTCCAGAAGAGAGATTATAATAGTAAAGACAGATTAGAACAATTATAAGGAAATAAAATATACATAGGAATGATAAGGAAATGACTGTAAGAGGGAGATTAGAACAATTCCTGCAAAAGAGAGGTTAGAAATATGAATAGACAAAGACATAAGACACACAGACTACTGGTGGCCCCCGTAAGCAGTTGTGGTACTCCAACTCATGAATTGATCACAAACTCATCTTAATTCATAAACTTGCATTGAAATAAAGAGCATAGCTAAAATTTACACATAGTTCTTAAACTGTTTCTCTTGGTCAATCCTATCATGCCAACGAGCTCAAGTATATATAGAGTCTGAGAGGTTGACCATTGAAAGGGGTCGACTCTCTCTCAAAGCCAAAAAAACGTTTAGTTCTTCTATTAATAGACAATGAGTATTAAAATTGTAGCTCAAATATAGGAGCTATATTTAATTGTCTAAATCAAAATACAATCGGATCCATAGCAAGAGGGCGGTAATGGGTGAAAAACCCATGTTCTAGTTTTTCCCGAAAACACCCGCAAGTTTGCTAACGACCAAATATGTTGCGCTCCGAGTTTTGTAATGAGGACCGGATGAAGGTCTGGATCACACCTTTTTCCTGTTTAATACAAAATAAAAAATATTAAGAAATGACATTAATTTAATTAAACATAAATCTCATATTAAGCTATCAAATGAATGCAACACATACCTCATTCGTATTCCATATCGATTTGATGAAAATAACCTGATAATAAGCTCAAGAAAGGAAATGGAGATATGAAACACATGGTCACTATGTACAAAAATAGATTTATAGTAGGCTAAAAGTAGGAAAAATATGGAGTCGTCATCTCCCCCACTCCTGAGGTTTTGCAGGTCCCTCTGCAAAGAAAAATGAATTGCCAAAACATAACTATACTCTCGAGGTAGTGATCTCATCTTGAGATAGGAGATGGATTGATCATTAGGGGATTCTTCTTCATGTCCTGGAGACTTATACTTAGGCCTCTTCCGATGCTTCAACTTCACTCTTAACTTGTGATTGGTAGTAGTCATATCGTCAACCAAACACTGTAGAGAATTCACCTTGGCTTGTAGGACATCATTGTCATTTTGTAGATGATGATCCGATGTTTCATATTCTCCAAGACATCGGGTCAGTTGAGAATTTTATTGTTTTAACTGTTCAACAGTTGGGGATTGAGAACTTTTCATAAGGCTTAGGCTTATCAGTGGATGTGGAAGGCATGCCACACTTTGTAGAAGGTTTATGAATTCAAGGAGAAGGTGTGATAGTGGCCTCTTGAGGAAGACTAGGCATGGCCGATTTAAATTTAGTTTCTTTGGCATGATTAGAATTTCCTGTAGAGCCTTCTTTAAAATTATTGTGAGGACTCTCATGATCAGAGGACAATTGAATAGGGTCTGAGGTAATTGGAGGATTTTTATTAAACTTTCCAACCATACTTCAAGTGCACCTATGAGATGGTTGTCCTTTGAACCCGTTAGCACCTCACCTCTTTGTAGGAATTTGAGGAAAATCATGGTGAAACGAGTCCTTCAACTTCTTCTATTTAGAGTCAATAGGATTTGTAGATAACTGAGGATCAACGATAGGATTTTTAGGCTTCTTAGCATATGATGGAGTGAGATTAACTGGAAGGCTCTGCGACTTAAGAGGATGAGAGTGAGATGGATTAGTAGCCCCAAAATCAATTGATTTTTTGGTTGTTTTAACTGTCAAGTGAGGATTCAAAAACTGGTAAAGGAAATCATCCCAGGTTCTGTCTTGTTTCCTCAATTATGAGACAACCAAGAGTTTGATAAGGCCATTATGGAGTAGGCCGTGGTTAGGGTTTGTCACATTCTTACAAACCTGGGAGGACATTTTCTCAAGACTCTCCAAGAAGTAAAACGTAAAATTCAAAGGTTTACCAAACTTGAAGTGAGCCAAGAGGAGAAACTAGCAAGCCTTAAAGGTGGAATAATTACCCTCACAATTGATTATCCTGGTGATGACGATCATAGGGTTAACTAATTCATCTCTAATCCATCCCTTGGAATAACCCTTAGCCCTAAAAATGGTCTTATATTCTGGTTTAAAAGCCTGATTATAAATCTGTCGTGGGAGATGGTAACCCTTGAACCATTTATGTAGTGTCCCTAAGGCCGAGCCCCATTGTAAACCATGTTTTGAAAGAAATTGTAATTATGTTTTATAGGCTGGTGAGCCAATTTTGTATAAGTTGGAGGCTTATGTGTTGTTAGGCCAGGTAGCCGAAGTGTTGAAGGCCAGGAGCCTGATGTTGTAAATGTAATCAGGAAAAAAAATTAATAAAATATAAACACCGCCAGGTGCAGACCGACCACGATGAATGAGTGAAGGGGGACTAAGCATCCACAGAGGGGGGAAAGGAATTAGGGGCTGGAAGCTGGGAAAAGGGATAAGTGTTAAGCCCAGGGGCTTAAGCCTGGGAATAATATTTTTATATTATTCCAAAAAGGCATGTGCATTTGTGTTTTATCTTAAGTGTTGGCAAGGGAGGACGTACAAGGGTGAGCCGTGAGAAAGGCTCCTCCTCCTCCATTCGACTCACGAACTACCAGAAGATGAACGGGTCTGACTCCTACAGAGAAACCCTCATACATCCTCTGAACCAAAAAGGCATGTATCTGTGTCTGTTCCGGGATAGCCGGTACATCCCCTATCTGAACAGTTCGAACCTCACGCCTTATCCTCTCACGAGGTTGTGTGTGGTACGATTCCCCTCACGTCTGATTAGGCCTAAGGACTCTATGGATGGGCGGTTCACCATCCCATCCATCATTAAACCATCCGCCCACTAGCCTGCGAGGCATTAGATTCGGGGCCAGCGAGGCGCTTTTGGTTCTCTGGGCCAGTGGAGTCCAAATACAGTGTTAATTCTAGGTGGAAGTTAACGCCACCTTTCCAAGTGCCTTCCACCGCCATCGTGGTCTCTTTTCTGCACATCCCCTCTCAGTAGTCCTGCAATAATTCACAATGTCATTCACATTCATTGACCTTTTCCTGAAGGTCCATTTACATCACATATTCATATTTGTGAGTTCGCCATAGTTCTTGGCCAGTACAGTTATATTTACAAGCTGGGGGAAACAGGGTGTTACAAGCCTGCTGTTGTAAATGTAATCAGGCAAAACAAGTAATAAAATATAAACACCGCCAGGTGCAGACTGACCACGATGAATGAGTGAAGGGGGACTAAGCATCCACAGAGGGGGGCAA
>SNQJ01S0030679.1:70877-82802 GCA_010110895.2 Picea sitchensis | reverse complement strand
CTTACCCAAACGGGGCCCACATGACTTTTGGCGCTTCATCTCCTAGGGTTAGGTTTTTGGATGTCTAGGGTTTTTGGCATTCTGGCTTATTGTAAAAATTCCTTCAGAGCCTCATTGTAACCTTCTTCTTGCGAATGCGCGTTGTTGTCACATCTCTTCTCAGAGATAAGCCACCACCATTCCAACAAACTTGTTTCCACTGCATTTTACAGTTTCATCTTATTTCGTTATTGAATAGAAAACCCGTTTTACTGTATCTCTGTTATTTTGTGTTAAGCACCTGTTAATAATCTGTATTCATTTCATTCTGCTCATAAAATCTGGATCAGTTGTATCAGAGCAGTCTGCTCCTTGTTGTCTTAATGCATGTCCCCAATGAGGTCGGAGTACAAAGAGTTGGGTCTCAAGCTTGTTTCTCTTGAGGACATAAGATCTCGCATGCCCAAGCGACCTCCCATGGTAGGATAAAAGAAAGATGATGGGACATGAGATCCTTTCAAACTGTTGATTGAGGAAGCCCTCACTCAATAGAGGAATGAGATGATGGATAGTTTCGTGCAAATCCTTCGGCGGCTACCAACAGGCGACACATCTTCTTTGAACGGAGGCGTTGCCCCCTTCAAGGTACAAATAAACTTTGATATTCCTATATTTGAAGGTCAAATAGACGCAGATGATGTAGACAAGTGGTTGAATCTACTAGAAGGGTATTTTTCTATCCATAACTTTTCGAATAGATAAAATATTACTTTTTCACTCCTCAAAGTCGTTCCCCATGTCAGAGATTGGTGGGAAACTTTCTGTGAGCAAAAGGAAACAGAGGAAACCTCATTATTTTCAGTCACGACCACTGGGGAATCCTTCAGGGATGCTATTAAGGAACAATACTACCCTGTCGGAAGTTATGACGACCTGTATACCAAATGGACCACACTGCGACAAGAAAGAGACTAAGCAGTGTCAAATTTCACAAAAATCTTCCATACCTTGCGCACCAAGTTGGGTATCAAATATTCAGAGCGACATCTAGTGCTCAAGTATCACGGTGCTCTACATAGATACATCCAGACCAAAATGAAATTTCTGTACATCTCATCCTTGGGCACGGCCTACCGATATGTCATCAAAATCGAGCAGAAGCTCAAACAAAAGATGCGGCAATTTGGGCCTAGGAACCCCTCACAACAAAAGCCAGGAAAGGGTGGCCCCAACCCACTGAACAAAGGACAGAGCAAAGATGGACAATATCAGGATAACCGGTCCAAGCCGCAAGCAAAGAAGGACACTGGAAAGACAAAGAAAGATACCGAGAAGTGGTGCGACTTCCACAAGAGCCCTTGGCATAACACTGTTGACTGCTGCTCAAAGCAGTCGTTGGTGGCCGAAGTGAAAGCCTCTGAATCAGTTGTGGATTCTGACTCTAAGCCAAAACCAGAAAGGGGAAGACGGATCATTGACGTGGAACCCAGTGCCACCATTGCTACCACCAAGCTTCAGCCTGGTGAACCAGACGAGCCAGAAGAAGGAGAGCGCCTCTTCCATTCACAGATGTGGGTAAAAGGCACCCCGCTACACTTCATCGTTGATAGCGGTATCCAGAAGAACCTCATCTCAACAGAGGTCATCAACCAGTTGGCCCCGCCAACAAAGCCGCACACACAACCATACACCATTGGATGGCTCCACCAAGGAAGTGATCTCCGCGTCAGCCAATAGTGTCAATTGTCGTATGACATCAAGCCCTTCAAAGACGAGGTATTGTGTGATGTTTCTCCTCTTGAAGTTTTTGATGTTCTTTTGGGCCAACCTTATTTATGGAAACATCATGATGTATATGAGTTTAGGCCTCATAGTGTTATTATTACTTTGAATAGGAAATTGTATAGGATACCCGAGGCAGTCCCACCTAGTTTATTTCCTTGATCTCTGCTAAGCAATGCAGGAAGGTCATCTCTCAGATGGGGAAGTTTGTCTTCTTTGTGATTCACTCTTAGAATAAATGAAAGATCACAACCACATCCAGGGTCTTTGTGGCCGACCTCTCCACACAGTAGAAGCAAGTAGATAAGGTCGTGGAAGAATACTCGAATATCTTCTCCTCACCTACAGGGGTACCTCTGCACTGTCAGGTCAAGCACCCCATCAATCTAACCCCCAACACATCGATGCCCAATGGGCCAGTCTATCGTCGATCTTTGGTAGAGAATGAGAAGATCAAGCGACAGATCCAAGAACTGCTCCACAAGGGGCACATCCACCCCATATCATCACCTTGCAGGAGCTCAATCGTGTTGGTACAGAAGAAAGATGGAACCTAGCGACTCTGTATTGATTATCGGGCTCTGAATAAAATCACAGTCAGAAACCGGTACCCGATTTCCCAAATCGATGACCTCCTTGATCAACTCACAAGGGCCAAATACTTCAGTAAGATTGATCTGAATTCTGGCTACCACCAGGTCCTGATAGAACAAACAGATGCATGGAAGACCACCTTCAAGTCAAAGGAAGGCCTTTTTGAATGGTTGGTCATGCCCTTTGGTTTGACAAATTCTCCATCCACTTTCATGAGGATGATGGACGATATCCTACGACCATTCACCAATAATTTTGTAGTGGTGTATCTGGATGACATTCTAATTTATAGCAAGACTTGGGTCGAACACTTGCAGCATATTCAGTAGGTTCTGCACACCCTGCGGCAGCACAAGCTATACGCTAACTTGGAAAAATGCTCCTTCGGCATGGGCAGGGTCCATTACCTGGGCTACATCATTGATCAACATGGCGTACATGTGGATCTAGCCAAGATCCAAGTCATCCGTGACTGGCTAGCCCCAACAACACTCACTGAGCTTCGGAGCTTCTTGGACCTTGCCAATTTCTACTGCAGGTTCGTGTTGGGTTTCTCCCATATTGCATGGGCCCTTAGCCAAATAAACAGGGGTGGTGGTAAAGAGAAATTTGCGTGGGGCCGGTCCCAACAACAAGCGTTCGATGATTTGAAGCAATGCTTGTGCTCAGCCTCAGTACTTTAACTACCAGACCTGCAACATCCCTTTGAGATCGAGACAGATGCTTCAGACTATACTGTGGGCGTCATTCTCACTCAACACGGCCACCCCGTGGCCTATCATAGTGAGACACTGTCAGATACTGTCCATAAGTACCCTACTTATGAAAAAGAAATGTACTCCATTGTGCAAGCATGCCGCTAGTGGAGACATTACATTCTTGGGAAGGAGACAGTCATCCACACTGATCATAAGCCACTGCAGTTCATGCGGACACAGGGAAAATTGCAGAATGACCGCCATCAAAAGTGGTCCACATACTTGCAGCAATTCCACCTCAACATCAAGTATAAAACATGAAGCACCAATTGCGTCATTGATTTCCTCAGCAGACCGCCAGTCGCGGCACTCACCATGGTGCTAGACTCTTGCGGCCATGAGACATCGGGATGGCCCCAACTCTATGAGACAGACCCTGACTTCGCCACCACCTACCAAATGTTGGGTGAAAACACAGTTGTCGATAATTTCCATCTCCAGGATGGGTTATTGTGTTGTATGGGCCATATCTATGTTCCATCAAGTGAGCGAGTGAAGTTGATCTAGGAATCCCACTACAGTCGGCTGGCAGGACACTTCGGCATCGAAAAGACAGCGACGATGCTACAGAAAAATTTCTACTGGCCGAAACTTCGACAGGAGGCCAGCAAGTATATCAGGTCCTGCACTGCCTACGCTATTGCCAAACCGACCACTAANAACCAGCCACATCCCCTTTCAAGTGGGGTTGGGATTCCAACCATTGGGTCCCATAGATGTTGCACTTCCCCTTGCGGTCACCTCGACCGACTCATCTCCTTCTCCAACTAAAGCTGACAAATCCACCCAGTTCATTGAGTGGATCCAGCATATCCACCAATAGGTTCAAGATATCCTACAGAAGTCCAATGACAAGTACAAACAATGCCATGATCAACATTGGGTGCTGCATAAGTTTTAGGTGGGAGATAAAGTGTGTTTGCACTTGCAGAAAGAATGCCTTACAGGACCCCATCGGAAGCTTCGCCCACTTCGTTATGGGTCATACACTATAACAAAGGTCATGGGGGATAATGCTTTTGAGCTCAACATTCCTCCTTTCCTTGGTTTGCACCCAGTGTTCAACGTGGATCTCCTTCACCCTTATTTCCCGCCATTATTGGACACCTCAGAAGTAGCAGAACAACTGACACCAACAGAGCTCAACCCCGATTGCATACAACAGGCATCCAATGATCAGATTGTGGACATATAGATCAAGGTCACTCGACAACAAAGGATTCAGCTTTATTGAGTCATCAAAGCAGGGTAGCTCCTACACCAAGGCAAGTGGCTCACCCGGGGCCAAATTCAACAAAAAATTTCTCATCTGATGGGGGACCTCAACGCAATGGAGATTATTGCTTCCTAAGGAGGGAGGATTGATCTAGATGGATATCAGTGGCCACCCACCTTTTCCAACTGGCTCAAATCAGTTTTCTGACAATTTTGGCTATTTAATATTTTTAGTAGTTTTAACTTGCAAGGCCATTTTGAGGGCCTAAATGAAGGTTTTTCGGGATTGAGCTCCTCAATGATAGCGAAAAGAATGATTAAGCCACAAAAATGAATCTCCTCAACAATACCTTTCCAATGGACTATCACACGCCTAAAATAGAGATCGTATGCAAAAGTTACAACCCCGGGAAGTTGATGTACTAACTTACCCAAACGGGGCCCACATGACTTTTGGTGCTTCATCTCCTAGGGTTAGGTTTTTGGATGTCTAGGGTTTTTTGCATTCTTTCTTATTGTAAAAATTCCTTCAGAGCCTCATTGTAACCTTCTTCTTGCGAATGTGCACTGCCATCACATCTCTTCTCAGAGATAAGCCGCCACCATTCCAACAAGCTTGTTTCCACTGCATTTTAAAGTTTTAGCTTATTTCGTCATTGAATAGAAAACCCGTTTTATTGTATCTCTGTTATTTTGTGTTAAGCACCCATTAATAATATGTATTCATTTCATTCTGCTCATAAAATATGGATCATCCCAGGACCAGGTTCGTGGAGCAGTGACCGTCTTCATCATTGTAAGTTGCTTTAGTGAAGTTAATAATAAAGAAGTACTTTTCTCGTCCCACCATATGATGTTTTCATTGTTTATTGCGTAAATGTTGATTAAGTCTCTAACCCATTAATCCGTAGATCAAATGCATGTGGAGTTCTTTGTTTGTCTTTTGTGAATGCAGGTCATCCTTGGGAGGAGAGTTGCAGTCAAAGAGCGACCAAGCGTAAAAAGGGATCGATACCAAACGTCGGAAATAAGGTATGTTCACTTGATCTTCTTAATTGTGTATTTGCTTAAGAATAATGGGGATTAGGTCTGGGATGATGGTAAAAAGTAGGAATATTTAGGTATTTTCTGCGTGCATGATAAAATCCTAAGTGCTAGTCTGTAGGGGGATTTCCCACTCACAACGAATTGGTGACCATACTAGGGAGTCTCTAGGGTTCTTTGGGGATTTTTTATTGGGTATTTTGAAATTGGTTTTACTGCCTTTTTTGAGTTTTTGCAAGAAGTCTGAGTGTTCATGGGTTTTGGTTCTCAATACCAGTCTTCCCTGCTCTACTTACCAGACTATTTCTTTTATGTTTTTGAGAGTCTTAAGAGGCATACACGCCCTGTAGTGGGACAACACTTGTATGCATGCGCCCTGCCTTTAGTCAGCCCGCGTATGTACGCCTGTTGATTAAGTGCTAGTTGCGTGTCTGAGAACCCAACAAATCCTTCTCAGTAAGAGGCAATCATCCTCTCCCCTGCAAAAGTGATCCTTCTCAGGGATCTTCTAGGCCCTTCTAGGTCTTTGATTGAACAGTCCAAAGTCAGGTAAAAACCTCAGGATTAACTTTGTTTCGCTATATTTTTCTTGCCTCTTTGCATCAAAGTAAGTTTTTTTTTTTACCTTTAAGGGGTGTTGGTGTTCAATACCAGTATCCTCTGCTGAAGCTTAGCTGCTTATTTTTTATTTTTTTTTGAAGGATTTCATAGGTACACGTGGCCTATAGTGGGCCTACCCGCGTGCACATGCACCCTGCCCTTCTACAACCCGTGTATGCACGCTAGTTGTTGAAGAGACAGTCGCGTACCTATCCAGAAAAGTTTTTGGAGGTAGTCATCCTCCTCCCTATCAAGTTTTTACTTCCCATGGTCTTTCTTTTCTGAATGTGGTCTCTGTCATATCATCTTAGCCTAGGTTTGGACTCTATTATAGCTTGCTTTTTCATTTAGAAGATTTCTTTTGTTTCCTAGCTTTTTTAACTTATTTTTAGCTTGAAATTTTAAGAAAAATGAGTTGCATTTTGAAAAAAAAATTCCATGAATCGTGCATTCATCAGTTTCTTTTAGAATCTTTTGTTATTTATGATTTGATTGGAAGAAAATATAAAAAAAAAAATGTTTGTTAGATCTCTTTCTTTCCTGGCATTTTCTTTGCATTATCATTTGAAAAAGAAAAAGAAATTAGCATAGCGTTGTGTTTTCTTCTAATTTTAAAAGCATTTCAAAAAATAAATAAATAAGAAATATAATCATTCTTTGCCAGTGTTCATATAAGTTTCATCATTTTTTGCAAGAGTCTTAACAACATTAGTTGCACTACCGTACCCTTTTTGAGTAAATAAATCCAGTAAAAATAATGTTAATTAAAATTTACTAGACTTTACGTTGGTAGGGTCCATCAACTAAATTATTCTAGATCCTTGATTTAGGTTGGAGAGGAAACTCTTCAAGGCTATAAAAAAAACATNTATGAGTCTGTGCTAAGGAGTGTAGAAGTCCAGTAACGTGGAAATTATCCGGGACCCCCCTCTAACACAGGGGATAAACACGAGGTCACGTGCGGAAAGGTATCGGAGATAACCCCTCCAAAGCCAGACCAAGTGTAGTGGGGAACGCATATAGAGGACTTGTCTTGGGATTCTGTTGATCGCATTTGCCATGGAGCTTCATGGGTCTTGAATCCATTCGAGGTCCTCAGTCGTCTTCTAGAACACTTGCTTTCGATAGCCTTGATAGGTTTTGGGCTTGATACCCTGCTCATTGCAGTCCACCCGAATGTCGATTGTACCCGCCTGGTGATTGTTCATGAGCTGGCAACCTAGTTACCTTTATTTTAGGGACTTACACAGGTGACCATGGGGGTATACCACAGTACCTAGGGCAGACATCGGGCCACACTTTGCAGAGTATACCTGGAGGGTTCTTCCATATTCGAGTTGCACTTGCACAGGTAAGTTGCTCTAATGTTGGTTGGTGTAACTGTTCTTCCAACTAGTTAGTCGTTTGCTTGATTTTCCGTTAGGAACTTTTAGTGTGTGCTCTGTGCTCCCTAGTTTTCCATAGTGAGTTAGCCAACCATGGCTTTGGGTCTCTAAACTAGGGTGGTAGACCTCTCACTCTGCTGGTCATGAGGACTTTTTGGTCTTCCTCTTAGAAACGTGGAGCCGTCTCTGTATAGGCGTTGTTTTGATAACACTGGTCTTCCATAGTCAGTGTGTGAGACTTTTACGGATTTGAACGATCCCGCAAGGGGATAACCTGTGCATAAGATATTCATGGCTAAAGTTCCCAATGATACCAACCAAGGAACCCCTTCGCAAGGGGATTCTTGTGCTTTTCCTTTCTTTGGAAACGTTGGTGTCCCTTTGATTGCCACTTTGTACATTCCTGGGTTGAATGTGGGACTACCAGTTTGGTTGGGTACCATTCCAAATGCCCCAAATTCTCTTGACGCTTCTCAGTTAATAACCTTAATTCATGGGCACCCTATTGATGTTTCTTCATCATCAAAGTCTTCTCCTCCTCCTTATCCCGCCTCTGGTGAAAGTATAGTTACTAGTAACCAGAAGTCTAAACGAAATAGAAAGAGGAAGAATAGGAAGAAGAAATCACCAACCTCTGCGAGTCATGTTGGAGATAGGTCAACAACCTCTGCAAGTCACATTGAAGACCAGCACCCAGCCTTTGCAAGTTATGCTGGGGGAAATCACCCACCCTCTGCAAGTCATGCTGGGCGAAAGAGTCCAGTCACTGCTAGTCATACTGGTAATAGGTATGTAGCCTCTGCAAGTCAAGTTATCGACCCATCACAAGCCTCTGCAAGTCATGTTGGAGATGTGCAACCAACCACTACTAGTCATGTTGGGGGCATCAATTTTGTTGAGAAACCTATACGGATAGGACATAAGCCTAAGTTCCCTTGTAAGCTTTGCAAGGGAGATCACCTTACTCATTTGTGCCCTAGCATTCCAGAGGTACAAATATTGTGGTCCCTGTTTGCAAGCTCTTCTGATTCTGAGTCTTCTGAGGTTTCCTCACAGCCTATGCAGCCATTGGTTGAGAAAGTGGTCATGCCGATGCAGTCATCGGTTGATCCCACTCCTCTTTTGAGGGGTGAGGTGCCTTTAGACCTTGTAGTCTCTTATCTTATTCAACCATTGGTTGAGAAAGTGATCATGTCAATGCAGTCATCGGCTGATCCCACTCCTCTTTTGAGGGGTGAGGTGCCTTTAGACCATGTAGTCTCTCAGCCTATGCAGCCATTGGTTGAGAAAGTGGTCATGCCAACGTAGTCTTTGGTTGATCCCACTCCTCTCTTAGGGATTGAAGTGTCTACCGACTATGTTTTTAGCGTTTCCAGTTCAGTACTTTCAGAACAAGCGGGAATTCCGCTCGTTCCGAGTACACCCCCTCCAAGCCCTAGGATGGTTTCCTTTGATTGAAATGATCTTGTTGAGCCTTTTCTTCCTTCTTATGCACATTTTCAAATAAGGGTTGAAGTTAATTCAACAAACATTTATCGATGTATTGTGGATGAAGGAGCCTCGACAAGTATTTTATCTTCCTTGATTTGGAAAGTCTTGTGTTCTCCCAAGCTTGTGTCTGCTTCACATGAGTTGTTGGCTTTTAACAGACGTCCTAGTGAATATTTGTGGGTTCTTCCTTAGTTGTCTATCTCATTAGGTGGGAAGATTGTCCGTGTCGATGTTATAGTGGTGCAAGGCCCGTTAGATTTCAACATGCTTCTCAGGCGTGATTATGTATATGCTATAAACGCTATCGTATCTATGCTCTTCCAGGTGATGCATTTCCCTCACAATGGAAGCATTGTCACTATTGACCAGCTGGCATCTGATAATCACCATCCTATTTCAGTGTTAGTTCAGGTTGCCCCTTTATATGTTCTTAGTGTTCATGTAGACTCCACCCCGCCACGGGTTAATTATGTGGTGTCTTATCCTCAGTGTTCAATTGCTTATGAGCAGGAACCTGTGCAATCATGTTTTCCCTCTAGAGACTTGGTCTTAGCAATTGATACATTGGTTTATCCAATGGGGGCATGGGATCCCTTTCTTCCCCCTCTTGATCCAAGTGGGCTTGAGTATCCTTCTGAGTTTGATCTCGTTGTTTGTAGATCCTCAAGCCCTCATGCTTGTGATTCTTCGCTGATAGACTCTGCCAGTCCTAGCCAGAACCTCCATCGTCATATGGAGTATGGTTAGTTTACTTCACCCTTTAGGATTGTCGACCCTCGTTTGCATGATTTCTCAGATTTTGAATTGCCTTCAGATGAGGCTATCCTTGAAGCCATGACTATGGTTTCTATACCACGGGAGGACTTACACTATGGTTTGTGTTTTCTTCCCTTTTGGGAGACTTTCCAAATTGACTATCGAAGAGACTCTTGGTCTGAGCCTAGCATCGGGCTCTACCTGAACTAGTTTCATACATGAGTCATAGCCCCCAACGGGTCTTCTTTTCAACCCTTTTCAGACCCTCTAAACATGAAAAGATTGTCGAGCGATCTTGTTGACCTTCACGCTCGCTAAAATGAAATTTGAAGTCACGTCTGTCTGGCGGTAGTTTACCCCTTTTTCGGTCCGGATGGTCAACTGTACGAACAAAGGTACACTCTAGGGACCTCATTTCTCTAGAAGAGTACTCTCAGGTATAATTTTAACCCTTTTGGGGCTCGAGGGACTAAATTTACGAAAAGGGAACCCCCACGGAGTCCATAGTTAAGCTCTTTTTAGACTTCCTAAAATTGAAAAGATCGTTGAGTGACCTTATTCTTTCACACTCGTTAAAATGGTCCAGAAGAAAATTCTTGACGGAGTCCATAGTTAATCTTTTTTCAGACTCCTTAAAAATGAAAAAATTGCTAAGTGACCTTGTCTTTATCACACTCATTAAAATGGTTTTGAATAAGACGTCTGGTCAGTGCTAGTTTACCCATTTTTCAAGCCGACTAGACTATCTTCGAAAAAGGTACCCTAGTAGAGTCTCCTTTTATGCTTTTTTCAGACTCTCTAAAAATGAAAAACCGACCGAGCTTACCTTCTCTGGGCTTGTTAAAATTACATCAAAGGACGTTAACATTGTGTGTCTTGTTAACCACATTTGCATTCTTGCATCTTTGGACTAATGTCGGCTCCATGTTGCTCTCAACTGAACCATCTAAAGCATGCCTTATACGCAAGCTCTGTAGCACTTTGCCTTTGCATCTTGACACCTTTGGCCCTGGGAGGGATTTTTCCAAGTGCCCTTGCTCTGAACATCAGTCTTGTCCTTGTGCCTAGAACTAGTATGTTTGTGACACTCGTTTCCTCCTTTGTAACGTAGCATTCTTTTATTCTTTTTTCCTAATTATTGAAAAAGACAAAAAAAAACAAATATACCCCAAAAAGAGGAAGGGAAAATTATTTTCTTTTTATTGGCAGCACAATGAGTCGCCCTTGGACAAAGCATATCCTTTTGTTTGTTCGTCAAGCCCTGGGATTGAATATGACCTTAAGAATTTGTTCTCGCTACATATAGTTGTGTCTTCCTTTGTTTGATTATTCTTCCAAACATATGGAGAGTTTGTGTTGCCTCCTGCATTGTGAACTTAAGTCAACACCATGCTTCCTGAGTCTCATCTTTTGTCGTGCTATTGTCCAAGGGAATTTTTTACCAAGATTGAGTTGGCCCCTCTGTAGTTTGTCTCTTACCCTCATGCCCGACCATCCCGAAAGTCCAATCAAGTCGTTGTTCGAAATCAATGAAGCCTTCAGTCTGATCATCAAGATTCTCTAGTCCATGCCCGACGAGCCATCGAAGACCTCTGGGTAGTGAAGTCGTACACTCATATTACACTCCTACCTGAGTGTTGAATATTTTGAAGTTGTTGCTCGAGCTCTGAAGACCTCATCTCCAACCATCATGACTTATCAGCTTCTAGAAGATGGATACTATACATGTATATCTTTTTTATTTCAAGATGTAGATCCATTGTGTATTGCTCGCAGCTACACTTTATAGATTTATATGACATGGATATGCAATGTACTTGATTGGTAGCCATGATTTTATTTTATCTCGAGCATGGGTATGCCCGCCTCGGTGAGACAATTTTTATTTTGCAGATGGCACCTCCCGAATTCTGGTCCCTGGGCTCACTGGTTTGGTACGTTGATAAATATTGATAATGTATTTCAGCCATTAGATGCTCTTCTGACCTCACACATTAGGGGGCATTTGTTATAACCCTAATTTGCACCAGATATGCTTACTTGACATCAGGCCATCTCATATGCCTTCTTTTCCAAGCCAGTACTAAACAAATCTTCTTAAAAACACCCTTTTTAAAGGCCCATGCACCCTGCTCCACTACAGCTCGCGTGTACACTCTAGCTGACCCATTACAGCCTGTGTGTACCTACAAAAGCATGAAAAATGGAAAGTTGTTGATGGAACACACAGTTTTGGGTAAGTTAACTAAACCTTTCGACCATGCATGGCCAGTCACTCGACTAAATACCTAACTCCTTCTAACCTATAAAAGAAGGGGTAG
>SNQJ01S0030679.1:27856-50178 GCA_010110895.2 Picea sitchensis | reverse complement strand
GGGGCCCACATGACTTTTGGCGCTTCATCTCCTAGGGTTAGGTTTTTGGATGTCTAGGGTTTTTGGCATTCTTTCTTATTGTAACAAGTCCTTCAAAGCCTCATTTTAACCTTCTTCTTGCGAATTTTCACTGCCATCACATCTCTTCTCAGAGATAAGCCGCCACCATTCCAACAAGCTTGTTTCTGTTGCATTTTAAAGTTTCAGCTTATTTCGTCATTGAATAGAATACCCGTTTTACTGTATCTCTGTTATTTTGTGTTAAGCACCCATTTATAATATGTATTCATTTCATTCTACTCATAAAATCTGGATCAGCCCAGGACTAGGTTCGTGGAGCAGTGACCGTCTTCATCATTGTAAGTTGCTTTAGTGAAGTTAATAATAAAGAAGTATTTTTCTCGTCCCACCATATGATGTTTTCATTGTTTATTGCGTAAATGTTGATTAAATCTCTAACCCATTAATCTGTAGATCAAATGCATGTGGAGTTCTTTGTTTGTCTTTTGTGAATGCAGGTCAGCCTTGGGAGGAGAGTTGCAGTCAAAGAGCGACCAAGCATAAAAAGGGATCGATACTAAACGTCGGAAATAAGGTATGTTCACTTGATCTTCTTAATTGTGTATTTGTTTAAGAATAATGGGGATTAGGTTTGGGATGATGGTAAAAAGTAGGAATATTTAGGTATTTTCTGTGTGCATGATAAAACCCTAAGTGCTAGTCTGTAGGGGGATTTCCCACTCACAACAGAATTGGTGACCATACTAGGGAGTCTCTAGGGTTATTTGGGGATTTTTTATTGGGTATTTTGAAATTGGTTTTACTTCCTTTTTTGAGTTTCTGCAAGAAGTCTGAGTGTTTACGGGTTCTGGTTCTCAATACCAGTCTTCTCTGCTCTACTTACCAGACTATTTCTTTTCTGTTTTTGAGAGTCTTAAGAGGCATACACGCCCTGTAGTGGGACAACACGTGTATGCACACGCCCTGCCTTTAGTCAGCCCGTGTATGTACGCCTGTTGATTAAGTGCTAGTTGTGTGTCTGAGAACCCAACAAATCCTTCTCAGGAAGAGGCAATCATCCTCTCCCCTGAAAAAGTGATCCTTCTCAGGGATCTTCTAGGCCCTTCTAGGTCTTTGATTGAACAGTCCAAAGTCAGGTAAAAACCTCAGGATTAACTTTGTTTCGTTATATTTTTCTTGCCTCTTTGCGTCAAAGTAAGTTTTTGTTTTTACCTTTAAGGGGTGTTGATGTTCAATACCAGTATCCTCTGCTGAAGCTTAGCTGCTTTTTTTTTTTTTTTTTAAGGATTTCATAGGTACACATGGCCTACAGTGGGCCTGCCCGCGTGCACACGCACCCTGCCCTTCTACAACCCGTGTATGCACGCTAGTTGTTGAAGAGACAGTCGCGTACCTATCCAGAAAAGTTTTTGGAGGTAGTCATCCTCCTCCCTGTCAAGTTTTTACTTCCCAGGGTCTTTCTTTTCTGAATGTGGTCTCTATCATATCAACTTAGCCTAGGTTTGGACTCTATTATAGCTTGATTTTTCATTTAGAAGATTTCTTTTGTTTCCTATCTTTTTTAACTTATTTTTAGCTTGAAATTTTAAGAAAAATGAGTTGCATTTTGAAAAAAAAATTCCATGAATCGTGCATTCATCAGTTTCTTTTAGAATCTTTTTCTATTTATGCTTTGATTGGAAGAAAATATAAAAAAAACTATTTGTTAGATCTCTTTCTTTCCTAGCATTTTCTTTGCATTGTTATTTGAAAAAGAAAAAGAAATTAGCATAGCGTTGTGTTTTCTTCTAATTTTAAAAGCATTTCAAAAAATAAATAAATAAGAAATATAATCATTCTTTGCCAGTGTTCATATAAGTTTCATCATTTTTCGCAAGAGTCTTAACAACATCAGTTGCATTACCGTACCCTTTTTGAGTAAATCAAGCCAGTAAAAAGAATGTTAATTAAAATTTACTAGACTTTATGTTTGTAGGGTCCATCAACTAAATTATTCTAGAGCCTTGATTTAGGTTGGAGAGGAAACTCTTCAAGGCTATAAAACAAACATACGAGTCTGTGATAAGGAGTGTAGAAGTCCAGTAACGTGGAAATTATCCGGGACCCCCCTCTAACACAGGGGCTAAACACGAGGTCGCATGCGGAAAGGTAGCGGAGATAACCCCTCCAAAGCCGGACCAAGCGTAGTGGGAAACACATATAGAGGACTTGTCCTAGGATTCTGTTGATCACATTTGCCATGGAGCTTCATGGGTCTTGAATCCGTTCAAGGTCCTCAGTCGTCTTCTGGAACACTTTCTTTCGATACCCTTGATAGGTTTCGGGCTTGATACCCTGCTCATTGCAGTCCACCCGAATGTCGACTGTACCCGCCTGGTGATTGTTCATGAGCTGGCAACCTAGTTACCTTTATTTTAGGGACTTACACAAGTGACCATGGAGGTATATTGCAGTACCTAGGGTAGACATCGGGCCATGCTTTGCAGAGTATACCTGGAGGGTTCTTCCGTATTCGAGTTGCACTTGCACCGGTAAGTTGCTCTAATGTTGGTTGGTGTAACTGTTCTTCCAACTAGTTAGTCATTTGCTTGATTTTCCGTTAGGAACTTTTAGTGTGTGCTCTGTGCTCCCTAGTTTTCCATAGTGAGTTAGACAACCATGGCTTTGTCTCTCTAACCTAGGGTGGTAGACCTCTCACTCCGCTGGTCGTGAGGACTTTTTGGTCTTCCTCTTAGAAACGTGGAGCCGTCTCTGTATAGGCGTTGTTTTGATAACACTGGTCTTCCATAGTCAGTGTGTGAGACTTTAACGGATTTGAACGATCCCACAAGGGGATAACCTGTGCATAAGATATTCATGGCTAAATTTCCCGATGATACCAACCAAGGAACCCCTTCGCAAGGGGATTCTTGTGCTTTTCCTTTCTTTGGAAACGTTGGTGTCCCTTTGATTGCCACTTTGTACATTCCTGGGTTGAATGTGGGACTACCGGGTTGGTTGGGCACCATTCCAAATGCTCCGAATGCTCTTGACGCTTCTCAGTTAATAACCTTAAGTCATGGGCACCCTATTGATGTTTCTTCATCAGCAAAGTCTTCTCCTCCTCCTTATCCCGCCTCTGGTGAAACTACAGTTACTAGTACGTATAGGACATAAGCCTAAGTTCCCTTGTAAGCTTCAGGGATGATTTTAAAGACATAAATTTATTTTAAAATGTAGAAACCTTGGTGAATCTTAGTAATCCTTCATATTCCAACTATAAATGTTTGGCGATATTTTTGTAAAAATATTCAAATTTCTAAGGATTTTATATAGTTTATATAAATTTTTGGCGATTTTTAAGGTAAAATAATTTTATCCTATAGAATTTAGGCGAATCATTTTTAGAATAGAGAATATTGTTTTGGGAAAAACCATGGAAAATTAGCCCATGAGCGAAATTTAGCCCCTAAAATCATCCCTGGTAAGCTTTGCAAGGGATATCACCTTACTCATTTGTGCCCTAGCATTCCAGAGGTACAAATATTGTGGTCCTTGTTTGCAAGCTCTTCTGATTCTGAGTCTTCTAAGGTTTCCTCATAGCCTATGCAACCATTGGTTGAGAAAGTGGTCACGCCGATGCAGTCATCGGTTGATCCCACTCCTCTTTTGAGGGGTGAGGTGCCTTTAGACCTTGTAGTCTCTTAGCTTATTCAACCATTGGTTGAGAAAGTGATCATGTCGATGTAGTCATCAACTGATCCCACTCCTCTTTTGAGGGGTGAGGTGCCTTTAGACCATGTAGTCTCTCAGCCTATGCAGCCATTGGTTGAGAAAGTGGTCATGCCGACATAGTCTTTGGTTGATCCCACTCCTCTCTTAGGGATTGAAGTGTCTACCGACTATGTTTTTAGCGTTTCCAGTTCAGTACTTTCAGAACAAGCGGGAATTCCGCTCGTTCTGAGTACACCCCCTCCAAGACCTAGGATGGTTTCCTTTGATTGAAATGATCTTGTTGAGCCTTGTCTTCCTTCTTATGCGCCTTTTCAAATAAGGGTTGAAGTTAATTCAACAAACATTTATCGATGTATTGTGGATGAAGGAGCCTCGACAAGTATTTTATCTTCCTCAGTTTGGAAAGTCTTATGTTCTCCCAAGCTTGTGTCTACTTCACATGAGTTGTTGGCTTTTATCAGACGTCCTAGTGAATATTTGGGGGTTCTTCCTTAGTTTCCTATCTCGTTAGGTGGGAAGATTGTTCGTGTCAATGTTATAGTGGTGCAAAGCCCGTTAGATTTCAACATGCTTCTCAGGCATGATTATGTATATGCTATGAACGCTATGGTATCTACGCTCTTCCGGGTGATGTATTTCCCTCACAATGGAAGCATTGTCACTATTGACCAGCTGGCATCTGATAATCACCATCCTATTTCAGTGTTAGTTCAGGCTGCCCCTTTATATGTTCTTAGTGTTCGTGTAGAATCCACCCCACCATGGGTTAATTATGTGGTGTCTTATCCTCAATGTTCAATTGCTTCTGAGCAGGAACCTATGCAATCATGTTTTCCCTCTAGATACTTGTTCTTAGCAATTGATCCATTGGTTTATCCAATGGGGGCATGGGATCCCTTTCTTCCCCCTCTTGATCCAAGTGGACTTGAGTATCCTTCTGAGTTTGATCTCGTTGTTTGTAGATCCTCAAGCCCTCATGCTTGTGATTCTTCGCTGATAGACTCTGCCAGTCCTGGCCAGAACCTCCATCGTCATATGGAGTATGGTCAGTTTACTTCACCCTTTGGGACTGTCGACCCTCATTTGCGTGATTTCTCAGATTTTGAATTGCCTTTAGATGAGGCAATCCTTGAAGCCATGACTACGGTTTCTATACCGTGGGAGGACTTACACTATGGTTTGTGTTTTCTTCCCTTTTGGGAGACTTTCCAAACTGACTATCGAAGAGACTCTTGGTCTAAGCCTAGCATCGGGCTTTACCTGAACCAGTTTCATACATGAGTCGTAGCCCCCAACGGGTCTTCTTTTCAGCCCTTTTCAGACCCTCTAAACATGAAAAGATTGTCGAGCGATCTTGCTGACCTTCACGCTCGCTAAACTGAAATTTGAAGTCACGTTTGTCCGGTGATAGTTTACCCCTTTGTTGGTCCGGATGGTCAACTGTACGAACAAAGGTACACTCTAGGGACCCATTTCTCTAGAAGAGTACTCTCAGGTATAATTTTAACCCTTTTCGGGCCCGAGGGACTAAATTTACGAAAAAGGAACCCCCATGGAGTCCATAGTTAAGCTCTTTTCAGACTTCCTAAAATTGAAAAGATCATCGAGTGACCTTATTCTTTCACACTCATTCAAATGGTCCAGAAGAAAATTCTTGACGGAGTCCATAGTTAATCTTTTTTCAGACTCCTTAAAAATGAAAAAATTGTCAAGTGACCTTGTCTTTATCACACTCGTTAAAATGGTTTTGAATAAGACGTCTGGTCAGTGCTAGTTTACCCATTTTTCAAGCCAACTAGACTATTTTCGAAAAAGGTACCCCAGTAGAGTCTCCTTTTACGCTTTTTTCAGACTCTCTAAAAATGAAAAACGGACCGAGCTTACCTTCTCTGGGCTTGTTAAAATTACATCAAAGGACATTAACATTGTGTGTCTTGTTAACCACATTTGCATTCCTGCGTCTTTGGACTAATGTCAGCTCCATGTTGCTCTCAACTGAACCATCTAAAGCATGCCTTATATGCAAGCTCTGTAGCACTTTTCCTTTGCGTCTTGACACCTTTGGCCCTGGGAGGGATTTTTTCGAGTGCCCTTGCTATGAACATCAGTCTTTTCCTTGCGCCTAGAACTAGTATGTTTGTGACACTCGTTTCCTCCTTTCTAACGTAGCATTCTTTTATTCTTTTTTCCTAATTATTGAAAAAAACAAAAAAAAACAAATATACCCCAAAAAGAGGAAGGGAAAAGTATTTTCTTTTTATTGGCAGCACAATGAGTCGCCCTTGGACAAAGCATATCCTTTTGTTTGTTTGTCAAGCCCTGGGATTTAATATGACCTTAAGAAGTTGTTCTCACTACATATAGTTGTGTCTTCCTCCATTTGATTATTCTTCCAAACATATGGAGATTTTGTGTTGCCTCCTGCATTGTGAACTTAAGTCAACACCATGCTTCTTGAGTCTCATCTTTTGTCGTGCTATTGTCCAAGGGAATTTTTTACCAAGCTTGAGTTGGCCCCTCTGAAGTTTGTCTCTTACCCTCATGCCCGACCATCCCAAAAGTCCAATTAAGTCGTTGTTCGAAATCAATGAAGCCTTCAGTCTGATCATCAAGATTCTCTAGTCCATGCCCGATGAGTCATCGAAGACCTCTGGGTAGTGAAGTCGTACACTCATATTACACTCCTACCCAAGTGTTGAATATTTTGAATTTGTTGCTCGAGCTTTGAAGACCTCATCTCCAGCCATCATGCCTTATCATCTTCTAGAAGATGGATACTATACATGTATATCTTTTTTATTTCAAGATGTAGATCCGTTGTGTATTGATCACAACTACACTTTATAGAGTTATATGACATGGATATATAGTGTACTTGATTGGAAGACATGATTTTATTTTATCCCGAGCATGAGTATGCCCGCCTCGGTGAGACAATTTATATTTTGCAGATGGCACCTCTCGAATTCTAGTCCTTGGGCTCACTGGTTTGGTACGTTGATAAAGATTGATAATGTATTTCATCCATTAGATGCTCTTCTGACCTCACACATTAGGGGGCATCTATTATAACCCTAATTTGCACCAGACATGCTTACCTGACATCAGGCCATCTCATATTCCTTCTTTGCCAAGCCAGTACTAAACAACTCTTCTTAAAAACACCCTTTTTAAAGGCCCACGCACCCTGCTCTGCTATAACCCGCATGTACACTCTAGCTGACCCACTACAGCCCGTGTGTACCTACAAAAGCATGAAAAATGGAAAGTTGTTGATGGAACACACAGTTTTGGGTAAGTTAACTAAACCTTTCGACCATGCATGGCCAGTCACTCGACTAAATACCTAACTCCTTCTAACCTATAAAAGAAGGGGTAGGGGTCCCATTTGAAAGTAGGAAAATCATAGTAAATAAACTCTACCCTTTTTTCGTATTCCCCTTGCCCAAGATTCTGCAACCATTTTGTGATTTCAACGAAGAAGAGAAGCAAGTGTTTTAGCAGTTGGTGCACAGTAAAAGAGGAGCCCAGGACCAGGTTCTTGGAGCAGTGGTCATCTTCATCATTGTAAGTTTATTTAGTGAAGTTAATAATAAAGAAGTACTTTTCCCATCCCATCATATGAGGTTTTCTTTGTTTATTGCGTAAATGTTGATTAAATCTCTAACCCATTAATCTGTAGA
Organism: Picea sitchensis; assembly: GCA_010110895.2. NCBI lineage: Eukaryota > Viridiplantae > Streptophyta > Pinopsida > Pinales > Pinaceae > Picea > Picea sitchensis. Next base: position 42,760 of record SNQJ01S0030679.1, on the reverse strand, counting down.
TCAAATGCATGTGGATTTCTTTGTTTGTCTTTTGTGAATGCAGGTCATCCTTGGAAGGAGAGTTGCAGTCAAAGAGCAACCAAGCGTAAAAAGGGATCGATGCCAAACGCTGGAAATAAGGTATGTTCACTCGATCTTCTTAACTGTGTATTTGTTTAAGAATAATGGGCATTAGGTCTGGTATGATGGTAAAAATTAGGAATATTTACGTCTTTTATGTGTGCATGATAAAACCCTAAGTGCTAGTCCGTAGGGGGATTTCCCACTCACAATAGAATTGACGACCATATTGGGGAGTCTCTAGGGTCCTTTGGGGATTTTTTATTGGGTATTTTGAAATTGGTTTTACGTCCTTTCTTTAGTTTCTGCAAGAAGTCTGACTGTTCATGGGTTTTGGTTCTCAATACTAGTCTTCCCTGCTCTACTTACCAGACTATTTCTTTTCTGTTTTTGAGAGTATTAAGAGGCATACGCGCCCTGTAGTGGGACAGCACGCATATGCACGCGCCCTGCCTTTAGTCATCCCATGTATGTACGCCTGCTGATGAAGTGCTAGTTGTGTGTCTAAGAACCCAACAAATCCTTCTCAGGAAGAGGCAACCATCCTCTCCCCTGTAGAAGTGATCCTTCTAAGGGATCTTCTGGGCCCTTCTAGGTCTTTGATTGAACAATCCATAGTCCATGAGGGTCGTTGATCTAGGGATCCAGTGTGGATCCCTCTTAGTCATTAGATCAGACTTAGGAAGGGAAGCGTTAAGTGCTTCAGTGAAGTCCTACTCCAGGAGAATAGGAGTGGTCTAACATCGAAACTCCTGAATGTCAGAGTCGCAAAGTAAATCGGGACCATTGAAAATGGAGGGACATGTGTCCATAGATCAATGGCTATCTGGAATTCTAGGTATTCGGCGGTATAAGGATGTGCAAGTTTCCCCAGAACTCAACAAGCTAGAGTAAATCCTAGCCATGAATGCTAGGTACACGTGTCAATAGATCATGCGTGTTGTGGAGAGGATATCGGAAGGTGCTCGTCGAACTCCTAAATGTTGAACTGTCGAAGTGATGTGGACCATCGATCTTCGGATCCCTTGGGATCCCTCTTAGATTTTGATCTAAGAAACCACCCTCGATTACCCAACTGATCGGGAACACATCGTGGAGCGACACATTGTTCTACTTGTCCATTGTTAAAGGTTGTTTGTTGAACTAGAACCATTGGATGAGTGGGTACGTTGCAAGCGATCCCATAGTCCGGAGACTTCGTACTATGGAGGAATCTAGCCAAGAGTCTACAAAGTGTGAAAACTGCCAAAGTCGTGAACACTGAAATGAATCTTGGTCTTTGGTAGGATGAGTACACTTGGCGCTAGATTAGAGAGTCCAGAGACTTATCTCTTCGGGGATTCGTGATGAGAGGAGTCGGAAAGCTTCGAAGCCTGGAGCCACGAAGTAACAGGATCTGTAGTTCTATGGATCTACGTGGACTCTTACTGACCGTGAGATCGAAGGTATAGGTATCTATCAGTCCAAAATGACGTGACCTCCTGACGTCATTTAAGGTGATGTGGACCCACATTATGTGTGCCACGTGTCACCCAGATATGGACGATGCACATACCCCTTATGCATGTTAGAGAATGACACATGTCACCCCCTATCGAGGACACATGTCACTCTTGGCCCTCGCCACGTGTCATCTTTTGGTTCATGCCCACCTAGCCAATGTAACACTCTATTTCTCCCATTTTGTAAATATAACTATCTTGGCCAAGAGACTGTGGAAAAACCAATATGTGTGAATGTTTGATTTGATGGACCTTTGTATAAAAGGTCGATGAATGTAAATTATGTTATTTACTAGAAAATGGATAAGTGTTGCATGACTAGTGGAAGGGGGTGTGCTAAGAGAGACCATGAATGTTATGAAATAGATGGTGAAGGGGACCAGGAATGGTTGTGTTAACCTCTACTAGACGAGTACTTTGTTGGATTTAATTTCTCAGGATCATAACAACACTCTAACCCAAAAATGAATCACTATCAGGATGGTAGGTGGGAATACCTCCTCAAGAGTTAATGAGGGGATGGAGCAGACCACTCATCTGTAAGGCTTCCAGACTTGACCGCGGACAGGGAATTCGGGCCACACACAATATTTTTGAGGAAGGCAAGAAAGGAAGGCGTGGTGGGTAGAGGAAGACCTACGAAGATTTCAGAGATGAGAACCTAAGCTCTCAGGTTCAATGAGGAACTGTGAAAATAGAGTGAGTTATGATCATAGGAAAGAGGGTCTGAGTCAGGAGAAGGAGAGTAAACTTCATCCCTATCTACAACTAAGTCGAGAGAAGGTGAGTAACCTTTGTCCCTATCTATGACTGATTCGGGAGAAAGAGAGTAACCTTCATCCCTATCTATGACTGAGCCGAGAGAAGGAGAGTAACCTTCATCCCTATCTATTACTATGTCGGGAGAAGGAGAGTAACCTTTGTCCCTAACTTTCGTTGAGTTGGAAGAAAAGATTCAATCCCAAAACATCGTGGTCTAGATCAGGGGTGACTAGTGGTAAATCCGTTAGGAGTGACTGAGCCTATAGTTGGGTGGAAACGAGCACCCCTTTCAGTAGTTGCATCACGTCTTCTGGTTATGATAAGTGTTTTCATACCTTATGCATCGAAATGGGATAATTGATGAATGCATGTGTCTATCTATTTATAGATGGTTTTTGTATTGAATGGTTAAGTTATGTGCATGCACTTATTTCCTTATGAACTCATGCTTCTGATGGATCATATATATGCCCTAGCTTAGCCCTCGAAGTGTCGTGGGATGTGAACCCGTAGGAAGGCCGAGATAGAAAGTATTGCATCTATCTGGCCTTGTCTGTATGAAGAGGATATATCCTTTAGACTCCTCACTGTGTAATCAAGATATCATTCCCAAGTCCTTAACACTTTCAAGATGAATCTCAAGAATGATAGCGAGAATTGAGTCTCGAAAGGGAAGATCCTTTCATTTGGAAGACGAGCGAATGAAATCCATTCGAGAGGACCTATATGACCAACACCTAGGAACCTTAGGCTAAGCCTAAGGGAGCCAAATCCTTTTGGCTTTGGAGCTAAAAAAGTTCGAGAATTTAGAGCATTGTCGACCCTATTAGTTATAAATTGGCTGAAGACAACTTGGAGATTCAATTATCAGCAAGTTAACCAACAATAAACGGTTTCCCTAGTGGTTAGATGAACCTTTCTTACCGACGAAACCGAGATCCAGATACCCATGGAAAAGTAGCGTGAACCATCAATCAAGAAATATTCAGGGAATCCCTCATTCATTGGATCTACATTAAGATAAATTTGGCGAAGTTCTACTCCGGGAGGATGGAGATGCTATAGCATCAGACTCCTCGAACGCCGAAGTTACAAAGTAAAGGAGAGTCGTAAATTTAGGGAGATCGTTCGAAGCCCCACCTACCGTCCGATCATTCAGGAGAAGGGACTCGCACACAGTACTTCAGCGAAGTCCTTCTTTGAGAGAACAGAGTGGCAGTAAAGAAAAAAACCCCAAAGGCAGGAGCCACGAAGTAACCAGGACCATAGATCTAGGGATCCTTTGGGTTCTTTCCTAGCCTTCGGATTTACGATGTAGTCAGCCTGGCATGGACTGCTTCAGGAGAATAGGGGTGTTGTAATGTCAAAACTCTCGAAGGCCAAATTCACGAAGTAATGAGGACCATTGGTCCTTGGATCCTTCGGGATCCCTCTCAGTCGTCGATATATAGTGGATGTGTGGCACTAGATCCTTGAGTCCAAAGACTGGGCACTCCGAGGAATTTGAGGTGTGGTGTATCGATAATCTTTGAATCCCGAAGTGACATGAGTCGTCGATTCGAGGATGCTTTGGGGCTTTTCCTAACCGTCAGATCTAGGTGGTGGTCAGCCTGAAGCTGACCAATTCTAGGGAAAATAAGAGTTTGCATTGCAAAAATCCTAAAGGTCGGAGTCACGAAGTAATGAGAGCCGTGGATCTATGGATCTACATGGCAGGATCTCGACCATGAGATCTGAGGGAGGTTAGAAGGTTGTTAGTCTGGGTAACGTGGCAAGCTGATGTTTATCAGGGTGATGTGGACCCTCGATAGACGTGCCACGTGTCACCTGGATTCATGTGTATCACATACCCTTTAGACCCATTGGAGTGTGACACATGTCATTACTGGCCCCTTACATGTGTCAGCCCTTGGTATGAGCCCACCTAGCCAGAATGGTTGGTGAAGTGACCGGACCTCTGGTAGTTTGGGACTTCAGACTCCAGAGGAATTGGGGTATAGTATTATAGAGAGTCCAGAAGGCCCGAAGTGCCAGAATCCATCCTAGTCGTTGGCATCGGGAAACACATGACACTAGATCTTGTACTCTAGATGTTTAACACACCGAAAGGAAGTAGGCGTAAAAGGTTGAAGACCCCTGAAGCCACAAGAAGCTAGAGGAGATCTGAACCATCCATAAGTCAAGATGTGTGTCAGTATATCGTTAACTCCAGAGGAGAGACACTCTGGACGATTTGAATCTTGGTGCTTCGAAAATCCCCAAAGCCCAGAGTAACGGAGAGGATCTCAACCGTCCATCATTTGGGAATGCGTGATGGGAGATATGTTACTTCGGAGGATAGCCCCTTTGGAGAAAAGTGGAACAAGAAATATCGAAGGCCTAGAGCCCATATTTCACTCGAGTCATAGATCTCAAAGGACAGGTGTCAAGAGATCTATCACTTCGGAGGAAGACTTGTTGCGAGAGTAGAGAACACCCGAAGGTCGAAGCGTCAGAGTTGATCGTAATCGTTAGTAGTAGATGATGCATGTCAGGAGATCTGATACTCCAGATATTTTCATGTGTGAAGACTCAAGAATTTCCGAAGCCCAGAGTCCTAAAGTGAATCAGAGTCATTGATTCTCTAAGGACACGTAGTGTCAGATTGTGAACTTCAGAGATTTTCCACTCTAGAGGATTCGCGTGGTGGTTGTTCGGAATGTCCCAAAGCGCCATAGCCCGAAATTGTTTTGGGTCATTGATATTAAAGGAGAAGCATGCACCATTGATTAGTAAGGAGGCACGTATAAGATCGAGGTCCACTCCATTATAAAGCGACTTCAGAGGATTTGTGGAGTATGCCTATGAATTCGACCGAAACCCAAATTTCCGAAGGAAGAGACTGGGTTGTAGATCTCGGTAAGGAACAAGGACCGTTGATCCTGTTTATGTGGTTCCGGAGGATTGTTCCTTTGGAAGAATTGGTGGCAGTGTAAGGCAAGAACACTCGAAGAGCTTTGGGAAGACATAACCTACAACCCAAAGCTTGAATTTAAGCCTGGTAGCAGTCATTAGAATGCTACGGGTAAGTAGAAGAGAATGAATACCTCAGACAAAGGATTTGAGATGTTAAGAAGAGTGAAATTTTGATGCCTCATCCCTAGGAAAGATATTGAGGGTTCGAGTGTGTTACAAATTGGTATCAGAGCATGGTTACAACACCTGGCCTACTTGGGCTCATGGACGAGTTACATAAAAAAATGATATTTTAAAGTATTTTAAGGGTGACACCCTGTCTTACCTCTTTCCTAAAAATTATGGTTAAACTTTTGTTGAAGAAAAAGAATGAAATTGACTACTGTGTGTGTATTTAAGAAATATGAACAGTGTGTTGTTCGTAAACTAATAGACTATTGGCTAACAGAAAGTGTTTTTTCAACACTCAAGCAGTCGGTAAATTGCAGGAAACTCCAAGTATAAAGGATGGTGACATTCCATGAAGTGGGGGATGGCTCCCATAATAGAGACGAAAAATCTGACGAAAGGAGGGTGATGGAAACCCCTCTGGATCTGGCTGAAACTGTAAGGAGCCTCATGGATGAATTACAGAGATGCAAGGCCGACAATGAGATATTAATAAAGGAGTAAGAAAAACAAACGGAAATTAATGCATTCTTGTTGCATAGCTTATCTGACATACAGAGGCAACTACAACATGGACCCACAACCAGTCATGTGGACCGACGACATACGAAGAGAAGTCAAAGTCCACCTGAAATACAAAAACGTGGTCCCATAAGTGGCCACACTAGGAGAAGTACCTTGAGGAAGGCCCAACCTGGAGGCAGGGGACACTCGTCGGGAGAGTCCTATGGAAAAGAAACTAGCAACTCCGAAGGATCTTCTAGTAGAAAAACTAGGTCACATTCTCAAAAGAAAGGAAAGAAGCGAAAGCATTCCAAAATCCGTGATCCTAAAGAGTTCAAGAAAGCCAAACCACCCTCTTTCAACAGATAGATTAAGAAAGGGGAAGAGGCAGAAGGTTAGCTTCTTGGTTTAAATAAGTATTTCAGAGTCCATGACTACTCTGAAAACTCAAAGGCTCGAATAGCCATCTTCAACTTGAAAGGAAAGGCTTCCATTTGGTGGGAAGACCTTAGGATTTTGAAAGGAATCCATGAGAAGGAATTGTCATGGAAACAATTTAAGAAACACTTCAAGAAGAAGAGTAGTTCGATATTCAATAAGAAGGGGTTTAAATCCTCAAGCTAAAAGAACTATTGGAAGGGTTCTAGAATGATCCTTCCTACTAGAAGTGTGTATTATCATAATTTCCCCTCCCAGAGTGGAAATAAACCTTTTAGAGTGACTCTAGGAAAGACTAATGAACCAAAGAAAGAACCCTTGAAGTGTTGGGGTTGTGGAGAAGAACATTTGTTGAGAGATTTTTCACATATACAACAGAAAAATAGGAGAGTCTACAACATCCAAGAAGCTACCACAGTCAATGATGTGGCTAGGAGCATGCCACATATTTATGCATCCTTGGATAATAAACAAGTCGACCACCAAGCTTCAATTATGGAGATGGAGGGTATGATCACCAACCATCTAGTTTCTATTTTAATTGACCTTGGTTCTAATTTGAGTTATGTGGCCCCTCAAACTGTTGATAAGTGTAAACTACAACCATTTAGACATGTTAAGCCATGGTTAGTACAACTATTCACTGGAACCAAAAGGAAAGTAGCAGAGGTCATACCAGCTTGCCATTCATTATGAATAGATTACCCACCCAAGTGACCCTTAACATACTTCCCCTAGGGTCTTATGACCTGTTGATTGGTATGGACCGGTTAGTTTCTTATAAAACTAAGTTGGACTATTACCATAAATCTTTAGAATGTTTAAATGAAGAAGGGAGAAAAATAAACCTCCAAGGGATTCAAAAACTTGTCTCGGTGAGACAAATATCAACCCTTCAAATGAAAAAGTATTGTAGAAAGGGATGTCCCCTATATGAAATACAAGTGTTGGAATATGTTGAGGATGACAAACCAAACCTACAAGACCACCCCATATTAAGAGAGTATAAAGATGTGTTTACAAAAGAGGTACCGGGTCTATGTCCAAGAAGAGACATTGACTTCTCAATAGAACTTGCACCAGGAGCAGTGCCAATATATAGAACACCCTATAGGATGAGTACACCAGAGATAGTTGAGCTCAAGCTACAGCTAAAGGAGATGATGAACAAAGGACACATCCAGCCCAGCGTGTCCCCATGGGGAGCACCAACCTTGTTAGTGAAAAAGAAAGATGGAACACTCTGATTGTGCATAGACTATAGACAACTCAATAAGACAACCATAAAGAACAAGTATCCCTTACCAAGAATCGATGACTTGTTCGGCCAATTAGGGGGTGCTTCCATATTCTCAAAGATTGACTTAAGGTCTGGATACCATCAAGTCTAAATCAAGGATGAAGACATCCACAAAACAACCTTCAGGACCATATATGGTCACTATGAATTTGTGGTGGTGCCATTTGGATTAGCCAATGCCCCCGCCACTTTTATGTGCTTGATGAATAATGTACTCAACAAATTCCTAGACATATTTGTATTGGTTTTCATTGATGATATCCTAATCTAATCCAAGAAAAGAGAGGAGCATGAAGAACATCTTAAATTAGTGTTACAAGTACTAAGAGAGCATCATCTCTACGCTAAGTTTAGCAAGTGTGACTTTTTCCAGAATCAAGTCCATTACTTAGGCCATGTTATTTCCAAAGAAGGAGTGGCAATAGACCTTGACAAGATCAGATCTATCATGGAATGGCCTACCCCAAATGATGTATCTAATATCAGATCCTTTATGGGCTTAGCAAGATACTATAGAAGGTTCATAAAAGGATTTTCCAAGATTGGTTGTCCAATCACTACCCTTCAGAAAAAGGGGGTTAAATTCACTTGGACATCAAAATGTGAAGAAATATTTCAAGAATTGAAATACCTTCTGACCCATGCACCCATGTTGAATATTGAATACCATGATAATGACTTCCTTGTGTGTACATATGCTTGTAAGGAAGGAATCAGAGGAGTCCTTATGCAAGAAGAACATGTGATTTGCTATGAATCCATAAAATTGAATGAGCATGAAATCAATTATGTGACCCATGATCTAGAGTTGGCTGCCATGGTGCACACTTTAAAAATGTGGCGGTATTACCTCCTGGGCAGGATATTTGTACTTATGACAGACCATTATGGGTTGAGATACTTGTTTGAGCAACCAAAACTCAATGCAAACAAGCTATGTGGATGGCTCTCCTTAGTGAGTTTGATTTCGAAATCAAACACATCAAAGGAAAGGAAAATAGAGTGGTCGATTCCCTTAGTAGAAGTGTGAAAACGATTCACCTGGAAATGGTAAGCACATGTGAAACAGATGTCAGGGAAAGAGTCAGGAATGCACAAGAAACAGATTCATTCTTCAATACCGTGACAACATACCTAAAGCAAGATCCCACAGGACTAAAGTATGAAGTTTATCATATGCTTGATGAAGGGTTGTTGACCTACAAAAACAGATTGTATATTCCAAGTTGTGATGACTTGAAGAGGTTCATAATAAATGAACTACACAAGAGACCATATACTGGTCACCCAAGTTATCAGAAAATGATCACGGCCACTAGGAAATGATTATATTGGCTTGGATTGAAAAAGTACATAGTTGACTATCTAGCTAAGTGTCTAGAATGCCAACAATTTAAGGTAGAACACCAGCACCCAACAGGGTTGTTACAGCCTCTACCAATTCCAGAATGGAAATGGTTTCAAAACCATTTCCATGGATTTCATCATCAGATTACCAAAATCGGCCAAGCAGAATGATGTCGTCATGGTAGTGGTGGACAAATTGAGCAAGCATGCTCACTTTGCTCCTGTCAAGTCAACTTGTAAGGCAACAGATATTGCCAACATCTTCATGAAGGAGATATTCAGATTGCATGGCATGCCTAGGGGGATTATATCTGACAGAGATACAAAATTCACTTCAATATTTTGGAAATCCTTGATGGATGGTTTTAAGACTAAATGGTTGTTTAGCACAACCTATCACCCCCAAACTAATGGACAGACAGAAAGAGTAAGCCAAATATTAGAATATATGTTAAGGATGCATGTAATGCATCAACCTAAGAAGTGGGAAGAATACCTTCCATTGGTATAATTTGCCTACAATAATGGTTATCAAGAGTCATTGGAGATGATCCCTTCTGAAGCCCTCTATGGTGAAAATGCAAGATTCCAATCAGCTGAAGTAATCCAACGGATAGAATTACAATCAGACCCGACATCCTAAAAGAAATGAAACAACAAGTGATTCAAATAAAGAAAAATCTTAAAATTTCTCAGGATAGACAGAAGAGTTACATCGACAGAAAGAGAACTCCCAAAGAGTTCATAATAGGAGACCATGTCTATCTCAAAGTTAAGCCCAAGAAGAGTTCCCTGAAAATGGGAGCTTGTGCCAAACTGGCACCCTAGTATTATGGACCCTTTGAAATCTTAGATAGAGTGGGACTCATAGCCTATAGGCTAGCACTCCCTCCCACAATGAAGGCACATAATGTTTTCCATGTTTTGTTATTAAAGAAATATATATATGATTCTAATCATATAATTGACTAGTATGTGATTCAGGTGGGGTTGGAGGGAGAATTCATGCCAGAACCTCAATGCATACTGGACAGGAAGGAAACCTCACTCAAGAACTGAACCATTGCATAGGTAAAGGTGCAATGGAGACATTTTGGCCTAGATGAGGCCACGTGGGAAATGGAGGATGCCATGAGATAGGCATATCCATTTTTGTTTACTTCTGTATATACAAAACACGTTGATAGATAAAACATAGAGGACGATATTCCTTTAAGGGGGAGGGAATTGTAACACCCTGTTTCCCCTAGTTTGTAAATATAACTATATTGGCCAAGAGACTATAGCAAACTCAATATGTGTGAATGCTTGATTTGATGGACCTTTTTATAAAAGTTCGATGAATGTAAATTATGTTATTTACTAGAAAATGGATAAGTGTTGCATGACTACTGGAAGGGGGGTGTGCTAAGAGAGACTACGAATGTTATGAAAGATATGGTGAAGGGGACCATGAATGGTTGTGTTAACCTCCACCAGACCAGTACTTTGATGGATTTAATTGCTCAGGATCAGAACAACCCTCTAACCCAAGAATGAATTACAGTCATGTTGGTAGGTGGGAAGACCTCCTCAAGAGATAATGAGGGGATGGGGCAAACCAACCATCCATAAGGCTTCCAAACTTGACCACAAAGTGGGAATTTGAGCCACACACAATCTTGCTAAGGAAGGCAAGAAAGGAAGACATGGTGGGTAGAGGAAGACCTGTGAAGAGTGCAGAGACGAGAGCCTAAGCTCTTAGGTTTGAGGAGGAACTGTGAAAATAGAGTGAGGTATGATTGCAGGAAAGAGGGACTAAGTTGGGAGAAGGAGAGTAACCCTCGTCCCTATCTACGACTGAGTCGAGAGAAGGAGAGTAACCTTCATCCCTATATACGACTAAGTCAAGAGAAGGAGAGTAACCTTCGGCCCTATCAATGACGCAACGCAAAATTAATTTCTTTTTTTTGTTTAAAGCATGAAGGCAATCAATGACAACAATTAATCAACACAACTTGACGACGAACACAACTACGCATTCTGGCAACAGATAACAATGACCCAAAATACTAACACATCATGCAACTGGATGAAACATGTGATAATCAATAGATAGATAAAAATGGCTACCCACCCGACACAAGAAAGACAACGCCTACACACTAAAGGACAACATCAACAACCCGACACATCGACTTCGACGACTAGTAACTAGAAACCTCTATGACGCGCAAAACCCAATGCATTAAGGCGTTACAAACCAAGTAACAATATCCATTACAATGAACAATATGCCCACATCGGGAAGCACCAGACTCCAACCAGGTTATCATTCACCTCTATCCATCAGGGCGCACAATGATCCCCTCATCAAGAATCATTTTGTCACAAGGTGATAGGCATGACAGTAACCACGGCGCAACATAACATATCTAGACCCTTAACCCAAGATAAATCCCTCGCGCTGGGAGACCGAATTATCTACCAATAAACACGTGAAGACTACAATAAAATTTAATTTCGAGTGCCACCTATGGCAACACTGAATAATTGTCTGATAAAATTTTAACTCAACAAAGTTGGAATACTGGAGTAATGGATTTTACTAACATGGCATCTACCTATCTATGAACAAATAATGGCCATACACCAGGCTTAAAGAGTCGATCTGTCAAAACATAGATGGAATTACGATCTAGGTGTTCTCGTTAGGGTTTTACCACGTTCATTGGTAAATAAGAGATTTAAATCCAAACATTTTAGGTTAATGACATGGATATTTAAACAGTGAGAATCTCCACGTAATCCAAAGGGAGAGGAAACAACTATACTCATCCACCGGAATTGATAAGACATTAATAATTACTTCTCTCAGTTTTAAAATTAAAGCTCACTAAATTTCAACAGAATAACAAGACTATTCGATTTGCAAGGTTTTAAATTCCATAATCCTTTAATGTAATGGATAAAAGAGAGTGAAAGTAATTCCCCACTAGACATAACCTTGAATGTTGTATGAGCGCCTTCCCTGGATTGGGCTCTATTTTTGTTTTGTTTTTGTTGCCTTGATCTCTCAATCATTACTCAACCATCCACAAGTTCTATACAAGAAATGAATATCTCCTCTCTAGATCGAGGATTGTGATAGTGTACAAGGGCGATGAGAAATAATCGATTGCTCGATATTGCTGGAGATTAAGAGCATATAAATACATCCGAATTAAACTATTAGTCAAAACAAATGGCGATCTAATTAAAGGATGCTATTGGTGTGTGATTTATTACTATTAGGTAAAGAAATTTTACCCTGGCCAACACCAAATAGCGAAAATATCTGATTTTTGAAAAAGGAGAACAAGGATTTATGACCTGCCAGTAACTCGGATTACTCCATCTTTTGTCTTTGTAAATTTTGGTGCATTTTGTAGAGTATTAATTGCAAATTCATTCGCATTGAAATTTTCTTTAATGACCTATATGAAGATCTGTCCATCTTACTTAGTCAACTTCCAACTTAGTCTAACAATATTATCGATGTGTATTAATAAAATATGAAATATAAAAACTACAGTCCATAAAATTTCAATGTCTGTAAAATATAAAAATTGTTGTCTATATTCACATATTCCCTGAATATAACTTACTGAATATAATTCACATATAATTCATTGTCTATAATATAAATTGTTGTATATATCCACATGTATATAATTGCTTAGAATAAAATCGTTGTCAACAATTGCTCAGAATAAAATCATTGTGTAATTATATTTATAATGGAATTTAAAAGTCTTCCGAAATTAAGTCTATGCCAACAAATTCGTTGTGTTAAATATATTCAAATGGGAATTAAAGACTCTACAAAATTATTCTATGCCAGTTGTGTAATAATTTAATCGTTGTGTAATAATTCGCAATGGTAATAATCGTTCTGTAATAATTCATTTATAGTAATAATCACTAGTAATAATCATTTTGTAAACTCTACGAAATTAAATACATTTCATTTAATCAGTGTCCCAATATATCATTGTATATATCAGTCTGTATCGTTGTATGTATCAATGTCCAAACTATATGATATACAGTTTAAAGCGATAAGACATCACCACGTTGTCCATCATATGGGTAAAACAGAGTCACATATAGTAAAAACCACAGTCTCACATAAAAAGTAGTGATAATCATTCAAAAGAAGAACACAAAGATTACTCATTCACAATTGAGTCATCCAAGATGTAGAAATATTCATTCACCAAAAAGACGCAAGGATTACCCATTCAAAAATGAATCACTCAAAGACGCGGAGATGCTCATTCATAAAAACGCAAGGATTAATCATCCAGGAAACACAGATGTAATCAATCACAAGAAAACACAGATATTTACCATTCAAGCGCAGAGATTTATCAGAGTTTAGACAATTAAAACACAAAGTGTAATCAGAGTTTAATCAATCGAGACATAGAGTTTAAACATAAGAGAAAAATGCAGAGATAGGTAAGGGATAGACAGTTGGGCGAAATTTATCCTTCACCTATTATCGATGCACATGAAAGCATGGAATTTGAATCTATAGGTCTTTAAACACCAGAGTGACAATCGTCGATTCGGATCCTGTCCAACTACTCAGGCACAGACTAATAACTTAAGGGATAAGGGACCGAAGACAAAAACTCAATTTTCTTCGTATTAATCAACAAAAACAAATGCAGAGAAGTCATTGCAATCAGGGGCCGGGTTTGCCATGGGAAATCAATCTAGAAAACAACGAGCAAGGGGATTACAAATACCATAGGAAAGTAGGTGCAAGAAATCTCATGGCAATGAAATATTCAACCGAGCACAAAAAAATAACATGTGTAAATTAAATTTCATTGCAAGTAACAAATTTAACAGGTGTACCTTAGCCAAACACAAATGCTCTGAAGTTGTTGTCCTACACGTGCTCCATCCAGCTCTCGCTCTCCAACCGATGTGACCTCACCGGTACCTCCCAGCCAATGCTAGGGGTACTCTTCTTCCTCCTGAGTCCCCTGAGCCGCAAAGGGGCCATGCACACAATACCAGAGAATGATAGCACCCAGCTCACCTTGCAAAGTCGAGCTACCACTTGTTACCTGAGCTGGGTATCCCAACTCCCACAAGATAAAGTTTAGTCAAGGGAAAAATTCAGCAGTGTAACGTTACGCAAAAAGATGAGAGATGCATACTCCTCCTCCTCCATCATTTTTATAGAGTTTTTAAGTAATTAGTTTCCCAAATTCTCATTAAATTCCTTTTTCATTAATTTTAATTAGGAAAAACCTCCCCCGTACACATGTCACCCATCCCCTAGTTGCACCAGAAAATCAATTTTATTAATTAATTAAATATTTATATTTCCCTCACCCACCTAAAACATTCCTAAAAACACTCCTCAGTGTCCCAAAATTCCCTTACACTTCTTAAATGACTTACACCTTACTTAATTCCTAGTTGAGTTCATAATTAAAAAGTTCTAAAGGCAAGATTCCTTACTAAGTTAGACATTCATCTTTTTCCTTACGTTTTCCCTTTTCTTTAAGTTTCCCTTTTTCTTTAAGTTTCCTATTTCTTTTAAGTTTCCCCCTTTTTCCTTTTTAACTAAAAATCAATTTAGCAAGTGTAGATAAAACAACCCTTTTACCCTTTTCCGTTTTAATTAAAATTAATTTAGCAAGTGAATATAAAAACAACCATTTACCCTCTTTTCTTTTTAACTAAAATTTAAGAAAAAGTAAATAAAAACAACCATTACCCCCCTTTTTTTTAAATTAATCCTCCATTATAATTTTGAGTTTAATAAATAAGTTTGAATTTCTTACTCCCCTTCTTGTTACATGTTTATTTATTATTATTTTTTTT